>MU223545.1:1404123-1426510 GCA_018584345.1 Thuja plicata | reverse complement strand
TGAAACAATCTCCATTGAATGCTTCATGTCTTCATATTGGTGTCTAGCCGCCTTTGGCCATGTTTATACCCATTGCCTAAGTTTCATTTTTGGCATGCAGTTGAAGTGGGTATGTTTGAGCCTGAATATAGGACAAGTTTTTGGTATAACAGTATTTGTATAGATTGTCATAATTCTACTATAATTAGCAAATATGCAGAGAATTATATTTCATTGATTGTTGGTAGTTGAATCCAGAAATAGAAATTAAGAATTTCCTCAAATAGCTTTAGTGCATGATTCTTGTCAGAAGTAAACCAGTGCATGTCCCAGATGTGTCTTCTCTTTCTTTAAGTTTCTTAGTATCTCTTATTGCTGAGTATGTTAATAGTTTGTAGACTTTGAATGATGGTTTATACTATCTTTTTTATGCCCATCATAATACTCTCATACATTGATTTTGAAGAGATAAGCCACATATAGATTTCCATCTTTCATAATCTATTATTGATTCTTCTAAAATAATTGATTTTGCACATAATTTAAAGGAAATACTATTTTAATGCTTTGACAAATGATGCAAACAATGGTGCTTTACTACTTGTATTTCCAATTATCACTATCTTAATTTACATAATTTTATATGTATCTAAACCTGGGTCTTTACCCAGGAAGAGTGGATCTTAGTTTTAAGGTGATAGAAGTAATCTCCTAGGTGTGCTCACACAACTCCCAAGATAGGACCTAGCTTGTCACTATCCAAATTAGGTTCCCAATTCCAATTTAGGACCTCCCTAAGTCAATGAACACTCTATCCAAGACTCCTCCCAACTCTTATCAAAGAGTTACAATGTTTTGTTTTCACCTTGGATGACAACTATCTCAGTTTTGTCTTAATGCGCTCAATGGGTTTGCAGAAACTATTCCATATTTCTCCATATCAATACTCTTCATGCTACAAGGGTAAATTAGGCACTTGTGATGTCCTTCCTACACCCAAAAAACTCCAAACACATAAGTTTTTAGACCCAAAATGGTTGAGTTCTTGAATTGTCTCCAGACTATCCTAATAGGCCTAGTAGTCCTATTAGCCCTATCTAGAGGGTTTTTCTGGATTAACTTACAAAAATTACTCCTGAAATCCAAAACTATTATTGGATCCAGATACCCTTTTGGGAGACCTAAAGTATTTCTAAGGTTTTAGGTTGCCAAATCCTCCGTATAGTCCTATCCTAGAAAGTAGGGCTTTTAGGCCTATTTTAGCTCTTCACAAGCTTGCCTCTGATTTCTCTTCACAAATCAATCTAGATGAATTTTTCATGCTATGAAATTGATCCTAGGGACTCATAAGACCCTAATTCTCTTTGACATCACTTGGTTCAGTTCCACAAATCACTCCCATGTCTCTGCAATGGTTTATAACCTCTGATGCACCTAACTGGACTGTCCTAGCTCACCTAGGGCATGAGTTTTTTAAATAGCTCCACACATTTCCATACCTCCTACTCCTATGTAGACTATATACAGAGACTCCCCTATGAATTCAATTCAACCTTTTATGATTCTCATTGTTTAATTTCATGGGGGAGCCATGAAAGCAAAAATTGTAAGAGACCAGCAGACTGTCTACTTATCAAATAATTTCCCACAGACTGAAGATTAACTCTAAAATTCTAACACACTGAAGAGAAAACTCTTCTATCAGTTCACACTACATGAATCCATAGTTAAATTTTGTGATTCAATCCATCATAGCACCATTAACATGCAAAATGAGTCAATTGTGTATATTATGTTGAGATCTCTTCTTCTTGCTCACCATAACTTGATTACAATCACCCTACCTTGGTATTTAAGTCTAAGAGTGTCTTAGATGCACCTCTCCACCATTCTAGGTCATTTTTAATCATTTCCCACTCCTAAAATTAAGGGGATTTAATTTTGCTAAGTTGCATGCAACATTTGCAAAAGTTGCAAATGTTGTCATGACAACTTTTGGCATCTTTTGCATTAACTATGCAAACTAGAATCTTGGACCTCTAGGCTATGTAGTTGGATGAAATAACACAATTTAATGACCTTAAGGCATATTTTACAATATTCATGGGTCTAGAACACATTTTTGGACCCAAATCCCAACATTAGACCAACTAGGACTTAAACTAACAAAACAACTAACAAAGACTAATTGGTGACCTTAGTCCTAACACTAACTCACCTAGTCAACATGACCTACTAAGGCCTCAAAGAGAAAACACATCTCTAACCTGGATAAGGTCATATACAAGCCAAAACTACTAAGGCTTGTGGATTGCCTAGATGCTCCTGCACCATCCTCCCCTAAACAAAAGGATTCAGTCCATCCTTGGATTGAGTAAGTTAAGTTCAAACCCTGAATTCTTGAATTTAGATTCCTTGATCCATACTACATATACATCAGATTGTCCCTTCCATTTGATCAAGTTTTCTTGATACTCCATCCTAGCCTTCTTATACAATATGGAATCCAGTATGCTCTCAACTTGATTGATTGGTGTAGATGGCAAGTGCAGCTCTTCAACCTCCTATATGAATTCATTCAGACTCTAATCACCATCAGGGATTGGACCTTTATACATCACCAAGTCTGCAATAGTGAAGACTGGAGACAAACCCAAATCTTCTGGTAGTTCCACTTTGTAAGCATTGGCTCCATACTTGTCAAGAATGACACATGGACCAATTCTCCTCATTTGTAACTTATGTGGTGTTCCTTTATAAAGTCTTGCCTTGTTTAGATGCACCATAACTAGATCTGCAACCTTAAATTGAACATCCTTTCTTCTCTCATCCACTTTTCTTTTGATCTTCTTTGTATTCTCATTGAGAGTCTTTCTAACTGTGTCATGAATTTCTTGCATAGCATATGCAAAGTCCTCAACATCTCCACTGCCTTTAACTCCATCTTTAAGGTCTCTGAGTTCATGAATGCCTCTAGGATGGATTCTATATACAATATCAAATGGGATTTTCCATGTGGTTCTATTGACAGTGTCATTATAAGCATATTCTTCTTGTGCAATGAGTTGGTCCCATGTCTGACCATACTCCTTTGTCAAATAACTTAGGATATTTCCAATGCTCCTATTTACTACCTCTGTCTGACCATTTGATTGAGGATGGTAGGCAGATACAAATGATAAGTTGCTGCCTAACTTCTGCCAAAGAGTCTTCCAAAAGTGGTTCATAAACTTGGTGTCCCTGTCTGACACAATACTCAGTGGTAAACCATGAATCCTAACAACCAGCTTGAAGAATAAGGAAGCTATTTTACTAGCATCATTTATTGTCTTGCATGGCACAAAGTGAGCCATCTTACTAAATCTATCTACAATCACATAGACACTATCATTTCCTTGTCTAGTCTTGAGTAGACCTACCACAAATACATAATTGGACATTCCCATGGCCTGGTTGGAATGGGTAAGGGTTGAGATAGGCCTACATTTGTAGATGTTCCTTTGGCCTTCTGACAGATTACACATCCCTCAACATATCTCTTCACTTCTAAGTTCATCTTGGGCCAAAAATAGAATCTTTGTACTAAATCCTGAGTTTTATTAACCCCAAAATGGCCACTAAGTGCACCATTATTTTTCTCTTGTATTAGATTCATTCTTATTGACCCTCTAGGGACACACAACTGACCCCCTTTAAACAAAAGACTAGACTGCAAAGTGTATTCAGAATACTGACTATGAAAGTGATTTTTGTACTCTTGAAATACCTTATAGATGTCTGCAAAGTCCTCATCTTCTTCGTACATGTCCTTGAAGTTGTGAATCCCCATACTCAAAAATTGGATCTCTTGAATGGTCAATGCTCTTCCACTCAAAGCATCTGCAACTTTGTTCTGCACCCCTTTCTTATGTTTTATGTTGAATGTATATGCGTGTAGGTATTCAACCCACTTCATGTGCTTGTGACTCAATTTTTCTTGTGATTTTAGGAAACTCAATGCTTGGTTGTCTGAAAAGACAATGAAATCCTTTGGAAATAGGTAATGCCTCCATTTACTCAAGGACTGGACCAGAGAATACCTCTCTAGGTCATAACAATAATACCTCTTCTTAGCTTTTCTCAACTTCTTTGAATGGAAGGCCACTAGTCTTCCCTCCTGACTTAGGACTGCTACAATTGCCACATTGCTAGCATCACACTCCATTGTGAACAATTTTTCAAAGCTTTGCAACACCAAAATTGGTTGGGTTGCTATCTTATTTTTCAGTAACTCAAAACCACTATTAGATTGCTCATTCCAAAAAAACTTGGTCTTCATGCCTCCCTTGATTGTATCTAACATAGGAGCACATATTGTAGTGATCTGTTTAATAAAATTTCTATAATATTGTGTAAGACCATGAAATATTCTTACCTCAGTGCTTGTCCTTGGAGTAGGCTAGGTGATGATGGCCTCAACCTTGCTAGGATCCACTTTTAAGTTGCCTTGTGACAACACATAACGAAGGTACACCAACTCTGTCTTGATGAATTCACACTTTTCTAATTTGATCATCAACTTTTCCTCCTGTAGCTTCTTGAATACCAATTCCAAGTGTTTTAGGTTCTCTTCTCTTTTCCTACTAAATATGAGTATGTCATCCAAGTAGACTACTACAAACTTCCCAATGTAGTCTTTCGGTACCTCATTCATCAGCCTCATGAAAGTTGATGTGGCATTTGAGAGGCCAAATGTCATGACTAGCCATTCATACAATCCTTCAATAGTTTTGAAGGATTTGTTCTACTCATCCCCTTCATTCACCCTTATTTGATGGTATCCATTTTCAAGTCTATCTTTGTGAAATATCTAGCCCCTCCTAGACAGTCTATTAGGTATTCTATCCTAGGAATACGGAACTTATACCTAATGGTAATCCTATTGATTTCTCTGGAGTCTATACATAACCTTCAATTTCCCCCTTTCTCAGGTGCTAGACTGTGGGTATGGCACAAGGGATAATACTATTTCTTATAAGGCCTTTTTCTAACAATTCTTGAACTTGACTAGCTATCTCTTCATTTTGTTGGGGATTCATTTTATAGGCTGCCTTATTGACTAGGGTGGGTCTATGGATTAGGTAAATTTGGTGGCTTACTAACCTCTTAGGTGGTAAGGTGGTTGTCTATCCATCACTCACTATCCCTTCATACTTCTACAACATTTCTTGAACTTCCTTTGGCAGTTTTGTCCTCTTCACTGTCTTGTCTGCAACTTCCTTAGGCTTCAATTCCAGTGCAAAGACAATTCCTTCTCCTTCATCTAGGGTCTCTAAGAACTCCTTTTAACCCATCATAAGAACATTTGGGCCAATAGACTTCACTTCTGCATCCTCCAACAGTGACTGAATCTTATATGTCACATTTTCTTTCTTGAACTTGACTAGCTATCTCTTCACTTTGTTGGGGATTCATTTTATAGGCTGCCTTATTGACTAGGGTGGGTCTAGGAATTAGGTCAATTTTGTGGCTTACTGACCTCTTAGGTGGTAAGGTGGTTGTCTATCCATCACTCACTATCCCTTCATACTTCTACAACATTTCTTGAACTTCCTATGGCAGTTCTGTCCTCTTCACTATCTTGTCTACAACTTCCTTAGGCTTCAACGCCAATGCAAATAAAATTCCTTCTCCTTCATCTAGGGTCTCTAAGAACTCCTTTTAACCCATCATAATAAAATTTGGGCCAATAGACTTCACTTCTACATCCTCCAATAGTGACTGAATCTTATATGTCACATTTTCTTTCTTGAAAGTGTAGGAGTTTTTCACTCCATTATGCATAGCCATCTAGTCAAATTGTCATGGTCTACCTAGGAGAAAGTGAAATGAGTCCATAGTTAAGACATCACACAAAACCTTATTTTTATATCTCCCAATGGATAATTCTACCTAAGTTTGTTCATTAACTAGGACATGTTGTCCTTTGTTAAGCCATGTGACTTTATAAGTCTTGGTGTGGGGTATCCTTGTCATGTTTAACTTGTTGACACCCTCCTTTGAAACTATATTGTTAGTTGATCCTAAGTCTATGATGAATCTACACACCTTCCCCATCATTTTACACTTCACTCTAAAGAGTGTTGTTCTCTAACTACTCTCTTCTTTCACTGGTTCCTTTATGAGAGTTCTCCTCATCATAAGGTTTTCTCCCTCCTCTTATTCCAATGGTACTTCAGGGTTCTTGTTCCCACTTGTCTCTTCATGAAAATAGTTTACTCTTTTGTCTCCTCCTTGTTAATAAATTCCCTTCTTTTGACACCTATATGCAGGATGCCCCAATGGATTACAATGATAACATTTCATATTGGCAAAATAGTTGCCCCTCCCTTGCTTACTGCCTCTTCCTCTATTGTTTGAGTTCCTTCCTCTACTTGAGTTTCCCCTATTGAAATTTCCTTCATGTTTCTCACTAATCTTAGTCTCTGATTCAGAGCTTCTTCCTCCATAACCAATTCTTTGTCCTCTGATGTCTCTTCCTCTACCTCTTCCTCTTGAAGTATTGGAATCTTGTTTCTTCTTCAACTTATCCTCCACCTTGATAGAAATTTGGTGGCACTTATGAACTATATAAAGAGTCAAAAGACTCATCTGATCTTCAATGGTCCATTTCAAGCCACTAAGATACCTTGCTACTTCTCATCTTCTACTATCCTTGACCTTATACAAAGTCTTTGTAATTCTTTAATGAAAGAGTTGGCATCTAGGTCCTTCTACCTTAAACCTTGTCTTCTCTTATGAAGTTGGATTTCATAATCCTCTAGAATGTAAGCCTCTCTTACTTTTGCTACCATAGCTCTCCATGAAGCAATAGGCTTCTTCCCATCCTTCTCTCTTTCATCCTAGATGAACTTCCACAAAGTGAGAGCTGGTCCTCTCAACCTTGCTTTGGCAACCTTCACTTTTTGAGATTCTATGATTCCATCACACTCAAAGGGATTTTACAAGCCCTCTATCCAATCAAGAGCTACTTCTGGTTCCATTTTTCCACTGAAAATGGGGACTCCCTCCAAAGATTTACCACTCATAGCTTTCAGAGCTTTCAAGAATGTTTCTTGTTCACTAAAAGGTTCTGCTTCAGGGAAATAATCTTATATGGCAATATCTTTTCCTTTCCCATCAACCTTGTCTAACACTCCATCTGCCTTCATATCAACATCATCAACTTTTTGTTCAAGTTGATCCAATCTGTCTCGAAGTAGTCTATTCTCTAATTATTGATCATCCACCTTATTTTCTAGTTCAGCATTTGTCACCATGATTGATTCTACAATGGATTTTGTAGGCTAAAACATTAACCACAAGACTAATCAAAGAGGCTCTGATACCAATCTGATAGAAGTAATCTCCTAGGTGTGCTCACACAACTCCCAAGATAGGACTTAGCTTGTCACTATCTAATTTAGGTTCCCAATTAAAATTTAGGACCTTCCTAAGTCAAGGAACACTCTATCCAAGACTCCTCCCAACTCTTATCAAATATTTACAATGTTATGTTTTCACCTTGGATGACAACTATCTCAGTTTTATCTCAATGCTCTCAATGGGTTTGAAGAAACTATTCCATATTTCTCCATACCAATACTCTTCATGCTACAATGGTAACTTAGGAACTTTTGATGTCCTTCCTACACCCAAAAAACTCCAAAAACATATGTTTTTAGACCCAAAATGGTTGAGTTCTTGAATTGTTTCCAAACTGTCCTAATAGGCCTAGTAGTCCTATTAGCCCTATCTAGAGGGTTTTTCTGGATTAACTTCCAAAACTTACTCCTAACATCCAAAAATATTATTGGATCTAGATACCCTTTTGGAAGACCTAAAATATTTCTAAGGTTTTAGGTCACGAAATCCTCTGTACAGTTCTATCCTAGAAAGTAGGGCTTTTAGGCCTATTTTAGCTCTTCACAAGCTAGCCTCTGATTTCTCTCCACAAATCAATCCAGATGAATTTTTCATGCTATAAACTCAATCCTTGGGACTCATAAGACCCTAATGACTCTTTTAAATCACTTGGTTGAGTTCCCCAGATCACTCCCTTGTCTCTGCAATGATTTCTAACCTCTCATGCACCTAACTAGATTGTCCTAGATCGCCTAGGGCATGAGTTTAAACATAGCTCCACACCTTTATAGACCTCCTACTCCTATTTACACTATATAAAGAGACTCCCCTATGTATTCCATTAAACCTTTTATGATTCCCATGGTTGAATTTCATGGGGGAGCCATGAAAGAAAAAACTATCTGTAAGAGACCAGCAGACTGTCTACTTAGCAAATAATTTCCTACAGACTAAAGATTAACTCTAAAACACTAACACACTGAAGAGAAAATTCTTAGTTCAAACTAAATGAATCCATAGTTAAATTTTTTGATTCAATCTATCATAACACCATTAACATGCAAAATGAGTCAAATATGTATATTATGTAGAGATCTCTTCTTCTTGCTCACCAAAAATTGATTAAAATCACTCTACCTTAGGATTCGAGCCTGAGAGTATCTTAGATTCCCCTATCAACCATTATAGGTCATTTGGAATCATTTCCCACTCCTAAAATTGAGGGGATCCAATGTTGCCAAGTTGCATGCAGCATTTGCAAAAGTTGCAAATGTTGTCATGATAACTTTTGGCATCTTTTGCATTAACTATGCAAACTAGAATCTAGAACCTTTAGGCTATGTAGTTTGATGAACTAACACCATTTAATGATGTTAAGGCATATTTTACAACATTCATGGGTCTAGAACACATTTTTGGACCCAAATCCCAACATTAGACCAACTAGGACTTAAACTAACAAAACAAATAACAAAGACTAATTGGTGACCTTGGTCCTAACACTAACTCACCTAGTCTAGAAGACCTACTAAGGCCTCAAAGAAAACACACCTCTCTGACTTGGATAAGGTTAGATACAAGAAAAAATTACTAAGGCTTGAGGATTTCCTAGATGCTCATGTATCATAAGGACTGATAAGGGTATTTAAGCATCACTACAATTAATGTTGAGATGTCTTTTCTTAAAATTGAGTGTTGGCTTGATTTGGGGGCTCCTAATGTAATTTTTTTGTTTAAATTAGTTTTGAGAAACTATGTTTATTTTACTATTTATAGGGTGAATATGTTTTTGAAAGAGCAATACCTCTTAATCATAAAAAGTAAATAGGCCTAAATTTGGCTTGATATCCTGGCCTATAACCTTGCTAGTTTAAAAGTGATCAATATATGAAATGAGATATATATAGAGTAAAAAAAAATTAAAAAAGAGTATAGAAAATTGAATTATTTCCTTTTTTGAGTTCTAGATTATTCTGACTCAAAAATTCTTTGTTTGTTTTTCTCTCTGTGGCCCCCTTCTGGTAGCCAAAGTTCCACTAGGTTCTCTGAATCTGAAACTCCAAAATAGTCCATGTTGGTATCCACAACCTCATCACTCTTCCAGTAGTGATAGAATCAGTTCTCCATAAGTAGTTTCTTGATATGCATATATATCATTAAGAATTCAATGTTTCTCTTGATAATAGTTGTTCTTTAATTGGCAGCAATTAGGTCAACGAATGACACAATTGGTTTAATAGGAATTGATCTTCCATTGATTGAGGCTATGTCAAGGTATCAAGGACTAGGTATAGTTAAGTTCTCTTTGAAATTTTGAATAATCTTATCTAGGTTGCCAAGAAATCTTCTTTTAAAGATTCTAAAGCATATCCTTCTTGCATCGTGTTTCTCAGTACCCCAATGGAGTGTAGTAGCAACAAACATAGATGTAATGTCTGTATACACTCTCTATCTATCATTATTTTCCATGAATTCTTTCCCTAGGATGCGATGAACATTTATAATTATGAGTGGATGGTTATCTAGAATAACCACTTTGAGATGTCTAGTCATAACATTTCCTTCAAAGGCAATCTAATTCCTATTGCAAATAAGTTTGATTGGCGTAGTCATATTGTTAGAGGCTAAAGAGTAATCTGCGTTAAACTATTCTGGTGCGATTTTGGTTATTTATATGACATTGAGAGTGAGTGGATTCACTTCCAAGTTTCATTGGATTGAAACGGTTGAGTTGTTGTTTCTCTTTACCTTCTACCGAATTGAAAAAGAGTCAATAATGACTCCTAGATCAACCATTAGTACATATATCAAGAATGTCAATAGTTATGCTTTCCTATATAGGAATTTTAGATCCATTGTCAGACTTGCTTGTGTCTATTAACCTCCCCTTCGATTGAGAATGTTAATTATGCCCTATAGTGACATGATGTCAATATCTTTAATAGGATAGTTGACTCTATAACTTCTTTGCCTGCATTAATACTTTATTATCTGCCTTTTATTTTTGTGGATGCTTCTACTTTATGATCTCTTTGCAGAATTATATAAACACATCTAATAATAGCCTTTGGTTATGTTGATTTAGCTAAATGTTTGCATACCATTGTTACATTCCAATCTTGAAAACGCTTCTATGCTATCCTCGAGCATCCAAGAATGAATTTTGGTTTCATCATTATCAAAGCCAAATGCATAGATTTAATTTGATAATATGTCAGTTTATTTTCAAATCTATTATCATTTTGTGTCTGATACTATAACGAGGAAATTGGGTTTCTTGTTTGTATGTGTAAGTGGTGAATTGTTTGTATCTAAACTACTATCTATATATGTTTGTGTAGTTTAAAGTGTCTGTGTGGGTGTTCAGGTTTATGTTTATATATGTATATGGGATTTTATATAGCTATATAGATTAATAAAATATGAAATTTTATACATCTAAATATTTATATTAAACTATTTGTATGCATTTGCTTGTCTGTATGTATGTGTATGTTTTATATTTGCAGTTGCATGTATATGATTGTTTTTGTTTGTGTATATTTGAATTTATGAAATATGTGTCTATATAATACTAGTTATTATGAGTTTGTGTGCATATTTATACTTTTCTTATGTGTATATATGAGCATGTATTTATATATGTTTGTATCTGACTATTTTCCTATCTGTGTATTCGTATATATAAGTATATGTCATTTTATTGTATTTTAAAGTTTACTGGGTCATCCTTATTTGGTTCTACCTATTCTACTAGATATACCCTTTATGTATCATTTACCATTATGCTCCTTCATTTGTAAGAAATGGATTTTTAATAAAAGGTAGTTGTGCTATATGAATTACCTCCTATACTCAAGTTGAAGTTTTATGCTTCTGATTTATTAATAGTGGCGTGTCGATGCTCATTTTGTTAGTGCTTGACCATGGTTAACCAGATTAATATTTTCCCCGTCGACACCTAGGTTAGATAAGGCATCTGCTTCTTTGTTTCCTTCTTGATAGATATGCTCAAATCATGTTTCTTGAAATCGGTCCACAAGATCTAGGACTTCTTCTAGTTTTGAGTTTAAGATCCAATTTGGAGTACTTCATTTTCTTAGAGCATTAAGGATAATTTGTGAATCTCCTTCTATAATTAAATTTTGAATTCCTCTCTTTAAGATTAACTTGAGACCTTCATTTAATGCCTCAATTTTTGCTTGGTTATTGGAAGAGATACCTAGGGGTTTAGCTCTTTTAACCACCCAATCACCTTCTTCATTTCTGATGATATACCCTAGTCTAGCTTTCCCTGGATTTCCTATTGATGCACCATCAAAATTTAATTTCATCCACCCGCTTTGAGGAGGTTTCCATTCACAGAGAGCTCTAGTTAATTTATTGGTTTTGGAATATCTCAGTTGGTGATTAATTAAGCCTTTCCAATTCTTCCTCATTTCTACGTCCCATTCTGTGAATGATCCTTCTTCTTTGTGTGTGTTCCTTAGGTGGTTGCTTGTTACTTCTATGATACTCACTTCAATTTTATTAAGCAAGGATCCTCTATCCATATTTATTTATGTAAATATCCTTCTATTTTTCTCTTTCCAAATTTCCCATACCAAGATAGAGTGTGCAATTCTCCACATCTTGCTATACACTTTGGATCCGTCATGGGGCCAATAGCTCAAAAAGTTCAAAAAGTTATCGTTAAAGGTAGAAGACCAGTTGAATTTGATGACATTAATTTTTCCATTAGTACACTTAGTGAAAAACCTTGACAGGGATTACCGGCGGACTACAAGTATTACCGGCAAACATCGAGCATACCCGACAGAACATAAAGGTCATGAAAAATGCTAAGTATGGAATTGACAAGCATCACCAGTGACTACAAGAATCACCAGCGACATAGTTTTGAGAAAAAAACTGATGAAACAGAAAAGGAATACCCGATGACTAGTTCAAGCAAAGAACACCGATGACCAAGAAAACTGACCGTCAGAACCGACAGTCAGTTAGAGAACCCGCAAATTGTGGATCTGAGTTTTACACGTCAGATAAAGCTGTGTAATTCTATATATAGAGTTTTAATTTGTGTCAAAATCTTAACTTGAGGGTCAAGCAAGCTTTATGTAAATGTTTTAAAGCATCCTAATGGATCTAAAACATATCTAACTAAAGATCAAGGTCAAGTTGTAAAAATTTGATCTAGAGTTAACTTGCGAAGCATGAATCAAGAATTGAGCCAAAATCTAGTATAAATAGATGTTAAAATAAATTGTGTTCTCAACTCAATTGTGAGAAAAAAAATTCATTGTTGTTGATAGCGATGAAGAGAATCTAAGGACCAGAAGGTAGAATTCATGCAAAGTTTAGAAACAGATCACATCAGTTGTCAAGAACACATAGAGGCTACCGACGAGAAGATAAAGGTATTATTCAATCATGGAAGGATTATTACTTATATGTATGAAGATTAATTAGATGTATTATCAACAATTAATGATTGCATACATCATCAGATCAAAGACTTATGTAGTTGCATTCTAACAAGTGCATTACATATAAAATCCTTTTGTAGAAGGTGGACTTAATCATTTTTTACAAATCTCTTAATAGAGTGCACACTTAACAGTGTTGCTAAAGCTTTAAATGAAGTAGATCTTAATAGCTCTCCACTGTAATACTCCTAACAGGGTAGGTCATCAGAAATGACCAATTGTAAGCCTTAATTGACTCCTTCTTATCTGCAGATAGTCAAGTCTTGTGGGTAACAATCCCCACCACAGTTTTTACTTCCTAACAGGAGTTTTCTGTTATATCATATCTTCTGTTATGTGTTATCTATTTTCATGAATGTTTCTGTTATGGTTGCATACTAAAGAACTTATGATATGATTGCATATACATAAATAAATATGAACAGTTAGATAAGATAATTTACAAATTGATGATTAAGGGTTAATGGGCTAACCAAGAAAATTTTTAGAGGTACTGATTCACCCCTCCCCTCTCTGTACATTATTCTAATATAATTCCAACAATTGGTATCATAGCTAAGTCTCTTTCTTGAAAAATCTTGAAGACTTGAGAGAAAAGATCAGAGCAATGGACAAGTTCAGACTATACATGACTATTGAGAATGAGCAGTATAAGGAGGCAAAAATAAAACTGAGAAAATTTCTTGATGAAAGAAAGATTATGGCAACCAGACTGAATGAGATAGACTACAAAGAATTGGATATAATAGATTACTTTGAAATAGTGGAATCATCAATGAGAAAAGCTTCAGATGCATCAGTTGAAGAAATTACAAATCTACAAGAGGCAAATCTACATCTGACAGATCAAATCAAAATGCTGCAAATTGGTCAAGAGACTCAAATGGTGAAAATGATTGATTTCATGAATGATGCAAGAAAAGGTTAAAATCAAAGAACACTAGCCATTGAAGATAGGAGGAAAATTATAGAGAAGCTACAAGAGAAAGAATCAGAGATTCAAAGACTCACTAAGCATCACCATGAGGTTACAAACCAAATAATTCTTATGAGTCAAGAAGAAAACAGATTAAATATAGAACTCATTGAAAGAATATAGATCATAGGTGAACTAAGAGAAGAGAACAAAAAATTGAAGTATGAAATCAAAGTCCAGAATAAACACAACGAATTGATTAAAAATGTTGAGGATAGAAAAAAAAGGATGGATGATTTTATTAATGGACAAAGAAGAGTCAACAACCACATAGGATTAGGGTACAATGAGAATGGTGAATCTTCTAATCAACCAGATCAAAGGAATGCTTTCACAACCCCAAGATTCAAGAAGTTGTCATGAAATCACTATGGAAAACCATGCCACACCTCAAACATCTGCAGAAGCAAAATGAAAGGTATTTCTCAAGCACAATCTACTTTTACTAGTACTTTTTATAAATGTCAAAAGAAAGGAGACAAGGCACATGAGTGTAGATCCAAAGTGAAAAATCCAAAGGGAAAAACCTATATGGACAAGTACTGTCCTACATGCAAGATGAATGGGCATACTCATAAAGAATGCTAGAAAAAGAACAACAAGGCATGGACACCAAAGGAAACTGATAAAAGCTACAAACCAACAAGAGTAGGTAACTCATATGTTTGGGACTATAACACATGGGTAAAATATACAACATGTGGAAGGTATGGTCATATTGTTGCCAACTATATGAGAAAATGAACCAGAAGGTCAAAAGGTTGTACCAATCTAGGTATGGCATGTTTACATTGTCATAAGGTTGGAGATGTGATAAAAGATTGAAAAGACTGACTGACAGAAACAAGTACACATCCCAATGGAAATACCATCGATGACATCAAGAGAATGAGAAACAAGATGCGGGTAAAAGCCACTAACACTGAAGGTGCTGGAACAAGCAATGCAAATGGTGACACCTCATCCAATGGATCCGGTGACATCACTACACCTAACTAAATTGTACTAGTAAGTATGGAACTACATTATAACAAGTTTTACTATGCATTAGTTCCATTGCACATAGTTCATATTGTAATATTAGCATGAATAAAGATGCAATATATTGTTGTTTTCTAAAACTCTTGAAAAGCAACCATCTGTTATTGGGCACAATTTGCATCGATGAACACACACAAAAAAGTTAGCACTACTTACCAGAATGTATAGGTCATTACACAAGCTAAGTGTAAACTGACAGATATCGGAGAATGATGAATCAACAAAAGCTATCTCCGCAAACCTCACCGACAATCATCGGTGAAGTCTCCAAAACTGCTAGCAACCCTGACGCTTTGCATAGACACTAAAGATTTTATGAATGTCTTTACTGACAAAATCATTCTTCATAAACTGATGAGTTGGTAAGAATTAATGACAACTTAGGGTACAAAGAGGTTATAAAAGCCTAACGGGTAAACTCATTTTCACACCTGCAATTTTTGAGCAGAGCAGAGAAGACCAGAGCCATTTGAGACAAATTTGGAGAGTGACCTAGCAAGAATCAATCTGACTCAAAAGAATTCACATTCATAGGCAAGCACAAAGAATTCGTAAGTAATCATACTCACCGACCACACTATTTTTATTTACGAAAAGCTCTAAATTTTTGCAATGTGATGGCATCGACTTCTAGAGTTGAGAAAATTAAGGAAGATAAGAAGAAACCCTTCAAGCTTGTCAGCAGAGGTGCATGTCCTGAACCTAAATTCAAGCTACACCCTGAAATAGCATCACAACCTGACGATTCTGGAGCATTCTCTAGAATCCCACCTAGGGTTTTACTAGTAGAGGATGTAAGGTCCTATATTCACTATAAGATCTCTGAAATAGGAGATCTAGACCTAGATAATGCTTATAGGGCATTATGTGATGATGCTAGAAAGCTCAAAGAAGAGCACAAACACTTGGAAGTAAAGGGACTTACAAATGCACTGCATTTTCCCAAGGTCTTTAAAACAGAATGGATAAAGATTATTCTTACCATAGTTCACAACAAGACTCTATGGCTAAACAAACCACATGCAATAACAAAGGATTTTATTCACACGGTTACTGGTTATCCTACAACCAATAAGCCATAGGCTCACAAGCACCCATCTTTGGCAGAAGTGGAAAAACTTACTGGTGCAAAACCAGATAAAAGAGTGCTAAAAGTGAACACCATTACCGACGAAGAGCTGAATTTTGGAGCATGTGTTATTGGATACAAGATATTCCAATCAAGCCGAATGAACAGCATATCTAGTACAGCTATGAGTACTCATACAAGATCATCAAACAGGGGAAGAAGATGGATCTTGTAGAGATCATGTTACATTAATTTGAGGAGAACATGTGTACAATAAGGTCTTCAAGGACAAACACATGTAATTTTGGTTCCCTCATAATGTGCATATTCTTTTACTTTGAAGAATACTTTCCTTCCATTGGAAAAGTTACATGGGACACAAGTAGACCCACTACCATTCAGATAGGTGAATTCAGAGAATCACTAGGAACAGATTTTGATAATGTTATGCATAAGTATTTCAAAACCATAAAGGAAATGCTACAAGAAAGAACCAAAATTCCTGAGAATCTGATAGAGGAACACCGTGAAGAAATATGTTTCATGGTAGATACTGATTTCACATATATACAAGCAGTAGTTCCAAGGAAATCATGGCTTTCAAAATTGGATTATGAAATCAAAACATGATTAGCCAATGAGTGCATTAAGGCACTATTAAATGAACCAATAGACAACAAGAAACTAATATTTGGTACCTATGAAGAGGCCAAACTAAAGATTAAGACAAATCTTGTTGTCAAGAAGGTTGTAAAATAGTTAAAAAGAATGGTGAAGAACCTGAAAAAGAACTTAAATATATCTTATAAAGGATAAGAAGAAGGAGAAGGTGAAGAGGAACAACAGGGTAAAGAGGAACTCACTAAGGACCAGCTTCCCATCTGTGATACAATAGAGCAACAAGAATCAGAGGAAGAGAAGTCTGATTCACCACCTCCTCCTCCACCTAAGAAGTCTAGAACAAGAAGTCAAATAGCAAAGGATGCAATTCCTTCTACCATGGTAAAAAGGAAGGTGTATAAGAGGAAACTTGACACACAAAAGGCAAAACAACTAGCTAGGGTACCCTGCCAAAAGAAGGAAATATGTTCAGACTGATAAGGACTTAGAAGATTCAGCTATAGATGAACCTCACACTATAAAACATGCAAAGGAAACAACAAAGGTTACATCACCCACTGAAAACATTGATGAAATATGTAAGTATATTTTTGAAGCTACATCTATTGGACATCCTAAGATTAGGAAATGGTTAAGATGGGATTTTGAAGAACATAATAAGATTGAAGATGCACTTATAGCTAAGATGTGCAGACACTATTATGTCCCACTACAATTCACTACACGGGATGTACCAAAAGAAATATTGGATAAGATATCTTATAGATTCACTTTTTCACTCCATGAGGAGAAAATGATAAGAGAAAGAGTACTAGTTTCTCTTATGCCTCCTATATCAATGAGAGAAGAAATCAATGAAGTCATGGATAAATATGCAAAAAGATTCTCACCCAAATTAAGAGCTTATAAATTTATTAAAGAGAATATTATAGAGCTTGAACAAGACACACATAAGATATGGAGTGAGATACTAAACCCTGATGAGGAGAGTAATCATGAGAAGGAAACAATCACTAAATTAGATAACTCAACAGTTGAGTTAGACAATGAAGAGGTACAAATAACAGGCCAAAAACAAACTGACATTATAGATGAAGACTGGCCAAAGGATGGTGAAAATGATCAAGGACCAACAAGTCCCATCCACATCCACTTAGAGGATGAAGACATTACCAAAGAAGAATTGTTAATAAAAGGTAACTTAGATGTTGATATAAATGATGAATCATGGTTAGACAACATTGTCAATACCACTACAGGACAAGACCCTATAGTAGAAGTTTAAAAAGATGAAGACATCAATGTTGCAAAGGGAAATACCAATGAACATGACACAACTATTGACACTACAATAGTCAATACACCGACAAACATGAATATATTAATAGATGCTATTGATATTCAGTCTAGTCAGGATAAATCATCTAAGAAAGATGATGATATACCCAAGGATATGGGTACCGATGAAAACAAAATTGCATCCAACACTCCCAAGGATATAGATATAGAAATGATGGATGCAACTGACGATCAGCAAGATGTATCAAAATATCAAAACAAAGAGGCAGATAACAAAACTGTTGATACATTGAGAATGGTTGAAGAAAAAGATAACAGTGAAGGAGTCAAGCAGGATGAAGGTATCAAACTTAAAGAAGATACATCTGATAATACACCCAAGGAAAATGAGGAGACGTCCTCACCAAACTAGCCGGTGGACTCAAAATAGATACAGAAGGAAGCGTCATCTTCTCGACCCTCACCCACCAAGTCAACCCAATCTCATGCTTTACAGATGGTAGTACATAAATCTACTACCCAGCCAAAGAAGAAGAAGAAGAAGAAGAAGAAGAAGAAGAAGAAAACAATAAAGAAAGACATCTTGGCTGTTACACTAGATGAAGTGATAGAACTTCCAAACTGGGATATTACCACTTTGGATAGTGATAAACTTCAAGAGTTTGGAGTGCTATGTTAGAGAAAATCCTTTCAAAAGAAAATGATACAAAACACAGGGAAACAATGGCACTTGACAAAGAAAAATATATTCTCCAACAACTTGTTCCTAAAGTAAAACTTGAAGCAAATGCTACAATTAAGGAACAAATTGTTGTTCTTACCAATGCCATCATAGAGCAAAATATTGATGCAAAAAATCTATGGAAGAACAAGCATAAAAGAAGTACCAAAACAAGTTAATTGACAAAATCAGACAAGAAGTAGCATTGAAAAAGGTAAATCTCTCTAAACTCACTGATGAATTAGAGCCAATGATTGCTAAAGAAATCACCTTAGTTCAAAAGATGTGCACACTTGAGAAATTTACAAAGGAAAATAGTGAAAATCTAGTAGAGATAGATCATAATGTCACCACTAGTGCACAAAGCCTAACCTCACATGACAAAAGTATAAAGGCACATCATGACAAGGTAATAGAGGCGAATAGGCGAAGACAAGAAATATGGGATGCTGAAACACAACTTAGAGGTGAGACTACCGAACTACATGCACATATTCTGCCTAATCTTACTATTTTACAATAGCATATTTCTGATGTAAGGAATCTTATTGCAACCCCTGAGATGTCTATAGTAGACAACATCTATGATCTACATGTATGAATATCACTGGAGCACATTGCTCTAGAAATGCTGAAAGAGAAATGGGAAAAAATGATGGAGTAGATCAAGTCCTCACATTCCCAACTTTTTGACAAGTTGTAAGTACCTTTGCCTTTAGAATCAAAAAAGGAGGAAAGGAAATGTATATTGTATGTATAGAAGGAACATATATATATATAAATATATTTATGTACAATATATATCAAAAAAATGGAGGCAAATAAAAAGTACATAAGGATATGTATATATACTTACACTTACCAGCATATACAAAGGGGGAGTCATTCAAATGACTAAGGAAGGAGTATACATAGATATACATACTAATACACTCAGTATGTTGCACATATCATTTTTTTGATACTAATATCAAAGGGGGAGATTGATGACATTAATTTTTCCATTAGTACACTTAGTGAAAAACATTGATAGAGATTACCGGCAGACTTCAAGTATTACTAGCGAACAACGAGCATACCCGACAGAACATAAAGGTCATGAAAAATGCTAAGTATGGAATTGAAAAGCATCACCAACGAATACAAGCATCACCAGTGACACAGTTTTGAGAACAAAAATGATGGAATAGAAAAGACATACCCGATGACTAGTTCAAGAAAGGAACACCAACAACAGAGAAAACCAACCGTCAGAACCACAGTCAGTTAAAGAATCCGCAAATTGTGGATCTGAGTTTTACACGTCAAATAAAGATACGTAATTCTATTTATAGAGTTTTAATTTGTTTTAAATCTTAACTTGAGGGTCAAGCAAGCTTTATGTAAATGTTTTAAAGCATCCTAATAGATCTAAAACATATCTAACTAAAGATCAAGGTCAAGTTGTAAACCTTGGATCTAGAGTTAACTTGCGAAGCATGAATCAAGAATTGAGCCAAAATCTAGTATAAATAGATGTTCAAATCAATTGTGTGTTCAAATCAATTGTGAGAAAAAAAATTCATTATTGTTGATAGCCATGAAGAGCATTTAAGGAGCAGAAGGTAGAATTCATGCAAAGTTCAGAAACAGATCACATCAGTTGTCAAGAACACACAGAGGCTATCGACGAGCAGATAAAGGTATTATTTAATCATGGAAGGATGATTACTTATATGTATGAAGCTTAATTGGATATGTTATCAGCAATTAAAGATTTCATACATCATCAGATCAAAGACTTATGTAGTTGCATTCTAACAAGTGCATCACATCTAAAAACCTTTTGTAGAAGGTGGACTTAACCGTTCTTTACGAATCTCTTAATAGAGTGCACACTTAACAGTGTTGCTAAATCTTCAAACAAAGTAGATCTTAATAGGTCTCCACTGTAATACTCCTAACAAGGTAGGTCATCAGAAGTGACCAATTATAAACCTTAACCGGACCCTTCTTATCTGTAGATAGTGAAGTCTTGTGGGTAACAATCCCCATTGCATTTTTTACTTCCTAACAGGAGTTTTCTGTGATATCATATCTTGTGTATGTGTTATCTATTTTCATGAATGTTTCTATTATGGTTACATACTAAAGAACTTATGATATGATTGCATATACATACAGAAAGATGAACATTTAGATAAGTTAATTTACAAACTGATGATTAAGGGTTAATGGGCTAACCAAGAAAATTTTTAGAGGTAATGGCTCACCCATCCCCTCTCAGTATAGCATTGCAATATAATTCCAAAAGAAATCATTACAAAGCCACTTCCAAAAATGCTTAGAGAAAGGGCAGTCAAATAATAGATGTTTAGCAGTTTTAGATGCATATTTACATATGACGCATCTGGATGGACCTTCAAATCCTAACTCGGTGAATTTATCCGATGTTAATATTATTTCTTGTAATGCAGCCCAAAGAAAGATCCCATCCTTGGGGATGCAGGTTGAGTCCCAACATAAATTTAGGGGAATATGTACTTTCTTCCAATCTTGGGAAGTTATAATAATCTCATAACCTCTCTTAACATTATACTTTCCATATTTGGATGTGCCCAAAATTAATCTATCTGATCTAGATTTGTGGTTTTTTTTCCTAGATTGCATAAATTTTTTGAAAGCAACTCTCTCTCCCTGAGATAACATAGTATTTGATGAGTTTTTCCATTGCCATTCATCCTAAGATTTCTCAATATAATCCTTAAAATGAGTACCCCAACATTGAGTGAGAGTATTTTTAATGTTATCTAGTAATTTATCTTTGTCTAGGGAGGGGAGACCATCCCAGGAGTCTTCCCAAAAGAGAGCCTCTTGTCCATCACCAATGTCCCAAGTGAGATTTTTGACAACGAGTTCTCTATTTTGCATCATAAAGTTCCAAATTTTCAAGCCTTTTGGTGGGTTGATCATTTGGAAAAGGGTTAATCAAATTGAGTTATTTAAGTATTTGTGGTATAATATTTTACCCCATTTTCTTTTGTTTTCCTGAAACATCCTCCACACTAATTTACCACCTAGGGATTTGATCTTCCATTCTAAATTTTTTAAACCTAGGCCATCAAACTCTTTTGGTCATCAAATCAGTCCCATTTAATCATTTCCACTTTGTTTTTATCTTCAGTAACTTGCCAAAAGAAATTCTTAAATTTTTGATTTAGTTATTTACCAACCCCTTTTGGTAATGGTAAGCAAGACTTCTGATACGTATGGATCACAGATAGAACTGCTCTAATCATTGTAGCTCTGCCAGCTTTGTTGAGGTACTTCCCCTTCTAGCTATCTAGTTTCAAAGTACCTTTTTCATTGTTGTCAAAGGGGGAGAAGAGAGAACAAAAAAATGAATAAGGGAGAAGAAGAACAAATGAAGAAGAGACATTTTTTGTTTTTTGTTGGAACACTTAGTTCATTTTTTCTTAAGTGTTGCCATCAATGCCAAAGGGAGAGATTGTTGGAAAGTGATTAGTTTTGTATTTTTTACATCAATTTTTGGTTTTCATTTATGGCAAGACATCTGGCATATTGATCGATTGATTTGAAGTTAAGTTTTGGTGATTCAATTCTGGAATCGACTAAGTACAAAAGAAAAAATACAGAGTTATTTTGGGTATCAAAGATTGATATCAATGAGTTATGAAGAGAGAGATTAGAGGGAGATACTATGGGGTATATATGACCTACATCTAAGATCTATTTGATTTTTGTGACGATTACAGAGAGTTGTAGAGAATTTAAGACATGTGATAGTAGTAGAAGAGTGATATAGAGGAGTT
>MU223545.1:1369954-1380203 GCA_018584345.1 Thuja plicata | reverse complement strand
AGTGAGCCCTGTTAGGAGCCAACCCTGTTAAAGGTTACAAACACATTGTTAAGTGTGACCTTGTTAGAGGATTTTCAATACATAGGTTTTCACTAAGTATCTGGCATCTATGCTACCATCCTTGAATTAGTCTCATGACTATCAATAGGCTTTATGAAAATCTTACTACCATCCTTGAATCAGACTCCTTCTTAGACTGTCAATAGGCTTTAGGTAAGACCGGTGCTACTATCATGAGTCAACCTTATGGTAATCTGTTAGCATATACCTCAGTTACAAAAGACTATTAAGTCCTGTTCTATTAAGAGACTTAATGCTTCAATGATTAAACTGAAACAAAATGACCTGTTTCTAATGCAACTTAATTGCAGATTTTTAGATCTATTTACTTACAATACTTTTCTGATCAATGTATCAATACATTTCCTTTGTACTTAAATTTTTCTACTCTGTGATGCTGTACTTTTCTGTTCGTCGGTGTCTGCAAATTTTTTTAGCTCTCCCTTAGCTTGATTGATCAGGACTGAATGAAGTTAATCCTGCATTAGTTTCTTCTTCAGCATCTTCTTATTAGTTCACTCCCCCATGTATCTGATTGATTATAGACTACCCTTGGAATGAATTATGCTTGTCTCTTAAATAGACATGTTTTTACTTAATTTTAGGTTCTTGATTCTTGATTCTTGGCATGAAAAACAATCCAGCCAAATTGATTTATGGCTTTAACTCCTGATTTATCTCGTAGTTATCTTCTTGCCAACTATACAAATCACTTACTTAACTATGGTCAAATAAAATAAATCGAACAACCAGTTAAGTCTATCTTTTAGCTCTGCCAGCTATATATTTTGTCATTTTCTAATCTCTCTGTTATGTCAGTCAATTCTGCAGTTCATCGCCAGTGACAACTACCAGTTCCGTCGGTGTTGCTTCAGTTAGCTTCAGAAACTCCATCCATCGAGCATCATTGGATCTTTCTCATCGGGAAACACTATTTTTATCTTGTCGGGCATCCTTTGATTCTACTTCATTGGGCAATACTGTCTTCTGCTTGTCAGGCATCACTGTGACTTTTTCTCTGTCTTTACCGATGGTGTGCACTCCGTCGGTGTATTCTGTCACTTAGTGAATACTTGACTTTTATGCATTGCTGAAAGCATAACCTCTATTCCATTGATTCTCTAAAGTCTTTGGCATGACCATATAGAGGATATCAAGTTGACACCAATGACAATACAAACCATTAACTAATTTAATGTCTTGCATCATCTTCAACTTAATATAGTCAATCATTTAATCAGTTACATGTCATCAAAAGGGTCCTATGGACACCTTGGATACCCTAATCCTCTCTGTGGATTGAGAATTGATCATTTTTAATCAATTGTCCCTTTTAGGCCAAGGATGCAAGAAAAACCAATTGGGGTCTAGAAGTAAGTTTTGAAGTGTTTTGTTCTACAAAGTGGTGTCCACTAGTTGAAGGAGTTAGGATCTTGTGATAAGATACCAAGTAACTTAGGGTTACTGCAAGAACCCTAGTAGGTCATAAAGTGACCTAGGAGAACCTATAAGAGGATTCAAAGAAGAAATACAAGTGCTACATCAAAGTGGTATCAGAGCAAGTTGAGAAACTTGGGACGATTGGTTTATGTGAAAAGTGGAATCTTCTGCTTCTACAATGATGGTGAAAAATATAGAACTAGCCAAGGATATGGAAGAAAAAAAGGAGAAAAATAGACTCCTTGAGGATACCTTGGAAGCAATGAGGGTAAAGATGGAAGAACTAGTAGATGCTACTAGGAAGAAAGACTATGAAGAAAAATCCAACAGTAAGGGTAAGAAGAAGATTGAAGAGGAAGACTTCATTCCTGAACCTAATCCAATATTGAATGAGGAACCTTTCCTAAAGGCCATAAAGGTATTAAGTGGAAAAGCTTTGGAAGGGATACCTTTATTCAGAGGAAAGATGGATATTGAGATAGTCATGGACTGGATTGAAGCAATGGAGAATCACTTCATGTGTGAGGGGATAAGTGAAGCCCAAAACATTAAAGTGGCCAAGTCTAGACTTACACGGTCATCTTTGACTTTGTGGAAATACCTTTAGGATGAGAGGGTAAGCATGGGAAAGAAACCAGTAGAAAATTGGAATGCTATAGTAACCAAATTGAAGGAGAGTTATCTTCTAGAGGAATATGAAATAAAAATGCATAGGAAGAGACAAACTTGAAGGAGAAAGACCTAGATGTGGCCTCATATACTGAGGAATTCCAAAGATTGTATCTAAGGTCTAAGTTGCAGAAAGAAGATCCAATCAAAGTGGCTAGGTACTTGGGTGGATTGAAGTGGAACATCCAAGAGGAGATTATCATATGGACACCTACCACTATCCAAAAGTGTCATCAATTGGCTATAAAAGTGGAAGAAAATAATAAGAAGAAAGGGGATTCTACCTTCAAGAACGACAATAACAATAGAGGTAGAGGAAGATACCAAAGGGGTCAAAGAGGAGGCTACCAAGGTAGGGGTAGAAAGAAAAGGTCACAAGGAGAGAATAAGTTGATAGAGCAGCAGAATGAGAATAGTTCAAGAGGAGGCTATAATAGGGGCAGAGGTAATCATGGTGTTCCTAACAGAGGAAGAGGAGGTAGGAGTGGTTCTTATTTTGCAACCATGAAATTTTATTATTGTGGACAGCTAGGCCATCCAACCTATAGATGTCCAAACAAACCTTCTACAGAAAATAGTAATAAGAGGATAGCATATACACATGAGGACACTTCAAGTGTCAAGACTCCTGAAGTAGACCACCTAGACTCAGAGATGGGTGAGAACCTGATGTTCAAAAGGGTCTTAATAAGGAAACCAATCAAGGATGAGCCCAAATATAGGAGGGCACTGTTTAGAATTAGATGTAAGATCCTTGTTAAGGTGTGTAAGGTGATTGTGGACTCTAGATCCATAGATAACATCATCTCAGAGGAGGCAGTAGTAAATATTAAACTAGCCAAGATACTCCATGTGAATCCCTATAAGGTGACATGGCTCAACAAAGGCCAAAGTGTGTTGGTCAATGAGCAAACATGTGTAGAGTTCTCAATAGCAGGTTATAAAGACAGATTGCTTTGTGACATCCTACTAATGGATGTTTTCCATTTGCTTCTTGGAAGGCCTTGGAAATTTGATGATGGGGCAGTGTATGATCGGAAAGAGAACTCCATCACTTTCAAGAAAGGAGGGAAGACCTTCAAAATTCAGTCATTACCAGAGGATGAGGAACCACAGAACAAAACTCCTAGTGTTATGTTATGCAATGGAAAGGAGTTTTTGAAATATGTCAAGGGTGATGAGAGTGAGGGGTATGCCATTGTGTTGAAGCCCAACAAGGTAGAAGAATTAGTAAGGGAACCGTTACCAATGGAGGTGAAACAATTGCTTGAGAAGTACAAAGACATAGTGAGTGATGGCACTCCTGCAACCCTACCACCTAAGAGGGTTATAAGTCATCATATAGAATTTTTTCCAGGGGCATCCTTTCCCAACAAAGCAGCATACAATTTGACTCCATATTATAACTTGGAGGTAGCAAGACAAGTACAAGATCTCTTGGATCAAGGCTTGATCAAGAAGAGAGTTAGCCCTTGTACAGTCCCTGTTGTTTTAGCATCCAAGAAGCGGGAAAGTGGAGATTATGCATAGACTCAAGGGCTATAAATAGGACCACAATAAGGTACATATTCCCAATCACAAGAATAGAGGATCTTATGGATTTCCTAGGTGCGACAATGTACTTTACAAAGCTAGATTTGAAGAGTGGTTATCACCAAATTAGGGTGAAGGAAGGTGATGAATGGAAAATAGCATTCAAGACCACATATGGGTTATATGAATGGCTTGTTATGTGATTTGGCATCTCTAATGCTCTGACAAAATTCATGAGGCTCATGAATGAGGTGCTCAAGGACTTCATAGGGAAGTTTTTGGTAGTGTATCTTGATGATATACTATTATTTATTAAGACAAGAGAGGAGCATACTAGACATGTTGAGGTGGTATTGAAAAGGTTACATTAGGAGAAGTTGGCCATTAACCTTGAGAAGTGTGAGTTCTTCAAACAAGAACTAGTTTAATTGGGATTTGTAGTGTCCAAGGGGTCTTTGAAGATGGATAAAGACAATGTTTCTACTATCTGAGATGGCCTCCACCTACCACAGCCATAGAGGTAAGGATTTTCCATGGCCTTGCACAATTTTATAGGAAGTTTATTAGGAATTTTAGTGGGATATGTGCACCTTTGATGGATACTATAAAGGATGGGGTCAAAACTAAGATCAGTTGGACAGTAGAAGCAAAGAAATCATTTGAGTTGTTGAAGAAACAAGTGGCTACCCAACCAATCCTACAATTACCAAGATTTGAGAATTTTTTTACCATTGAGTGTGATGCTAGTGGATTAGCAGTAGGAGGGGTATTGAGTCAAGAAGGGAGGCCTATTGCCTTATTTAGTGAGAAATTAAATGAGGCTAAGAAGAAATACTCTTCTTATGATTTGGAACTATATGCACTAGTTCAATCCTTAAGAAAATGGAGACACTATCTGTTTCCCAAAGAGTTTGTAGAATTCACTGACAACCAAGATCTTAGTTACATTAATACCCAAGAAAATTTGAGCAACAGACATTTGAAGTGGATGGAGTACTTGTAGGAATTCAATTTTACTATCAAGCACAAGAAGGGTCAACTTAATAAGGTGGAAGATACCTTAAGTAGAAGGCTATTGACAGTGCAAGAAGTTCACTTGAATAGCATTGGGATTGAAAGTTTCAAAGACTTATACAAATCAAATGAGGATTTTGGTGAGGCCTATAAGGTATGTGTTGATTTTGAGAATCATTTTCATAGAAAGTTCTCTGATTTTACTTTACAAAATGGATTGTTGTTCAAGGGTAATCAGTTGTGTGTACCCAAAGGGTCAATGAGGATGACCCTCATCCAAGAGAAATTTAATGGTTCTCTAAGTGGTCATTTTGGTAAGGACAAGACCTTGGAATTGGTCCAAAGGTTCTACCATTGGCCAAAGTTAGTGAAAGATGTCACTATGTATGTGTAGCAGTGTGTTGTTTTCATGAAGGCAAAAGGAGGAATGAGTAATGTAGGGTTATATCAGCCTCTACCAGTCCCTAACAGGCCATGGGAGTGTGTGAGTATGGATTTTATTGTGGTCTTACCCAAGACTAAATAGGTTTATGATAGCATTTATGTAGTTGTTGATAGATTTAGCAAAATGGGGCACTTCATCCCATGTAAAACTACTAATGATGATAGCCAAATTGCCTATTTTTTTTTCAAAGAGGTTGTGAGGATCTATGGTCTCCCTTTGAGTATAGTCTCTGATAGGGATGTGAAATTCATGAGCCATTTTTGGTGAACTTTGTGGACAAGATTGGGTACTAACCTATCTTTTGGCTCAGCTTACCACCCTTAGACTGATGGCCAAACTAAGGTGGTAAATAGGGTTTTGGGAAACCTATTAAGGTTCCTAGCTAATGAGTATGGATAGACTTGGGATGTGGTCATTCCCCAAGAAGAATATGCTTACAATGATAGAAAGAATAGGATGACAGGAAAGAGCCCGTTTGAGGTTGTTTATGGCATGCACCCTAGGGGTGTTTGTGAGCTTAGAGATCTTGGTGGAATGGAATACAAAAGAGGCCATGTAGATGACTTCACCTCTACCATGAAAGAGATACAAGACCAAGTGAAGAATCACATACAAGACAGTCAACTTAAGCTGAAAGCCAAAGTTGATAAGAAGAGAATGGATGTTTAGTTTGAAGTGGGTTACTATGTCATGGTCCATTTGAACAAATCAAGGATACAAAATGGTGTCCCTACAAAACATCAGATGAAAAGGGTGGGACCTTGCAAGATCTTTGAAAAATATGGAGCTAATGCATATAAGGTGGACTTACCATTAGACTTGAGTATATCTCTAGTTTTTAATGTTCAAGATTTGATACAGTTCAGAGGGAAGATGGGTTAGATCACTACAAATAGTTAGGGGATCAGTGATGATGTGGAGGTTGTTGTCTTACCTCCAAAGTTTCAGATGGTGGCTGACAAATCTCTGGACTCCTGGGTTAAGAAAACTACTAGACAAAAAGTCTACATGGAGCATTTGATTCAGTGGAAGGATAGACCAGAGTCAGAGGCTTCCTGGATTGTAGAGGAAAACTTCAAGAAGGTGAGAATTTTAGAGGATCTTCTGTCCATAGGAGTGACATAACTTCTCCTTTTGGGGGAGTATGGTGCAAGAGCACCTAGCTAGGCTAGTTTTTATAATGTAACCTAGGGGTTTTCTCCTTCTTTTTTTGGTTTATAGTGGTTCTATCCAAACCAGTAGTTGAATGAATGGACAAAGTGTCCTAATGTGAGGATTTTTTGTAGGAGGATGTGTCTTATTAGGTCCTTAGTGACCTTTAGGTCCATTTAGGTCTAATTAGGTGTTTTTTTAATTTTGTGGAAAAATGAGCCAAGCAATGGACTAGAGCTCCTATTTGATGTTATTTCATCATATTTGATGTGTTGGACAAGTTTGGGCATAGTTAGACCAGGTTTGGAGACCAAACTCAAAAGTTGTAAAAATTTGTAAATGTTGTCATTGACAACATTGAACACTTTTATGACAACATTACATATTTGATGAGATTGGTTAGATAAATATCTAAAACTGATGAATTAGTGTTTGGGTCAACTATATATGACCATCCTTGAGATGTGTGAAGGGTTGGCAAGCTTCATAATTTTTGTGTACGGACTGTATTTGTGAATAACAGTGACTGTTAAGGTGTTTTGAGGTGATCCGATAGTTTAATGGATTGAATTCATTTATATAAGATTTGATTTATATAATTTAGGTTGTTACTATATTTATTGTGGTGTTATATTTTTTTTCTTAATAGTTTTAAATGCTTGAATAAAATCTTCTGTGTTAAGTTTAGTCGCTGGTTTGTATTGGGCAACTTCTGCAAATGGGGTCTTAACTCCATCTTCCACTATGGATTTTTCTCGGGCTCTTGGATTATGGTGGTGGACTCCATTTAAAATTTTTATAGTGAAGGAGGGTCCCAAGAAAGCAAGGAAGCCATTTTTGGGATGATGCCCTAGGCGAGCCAGTGATGCATGGCTAGGCGTCATAAGTAGTTACAGAGCTTAATTGGTCGGTTGAAAGCATTCATAGCTTCAACCAAAGCTTGCAGAGGAGTATGGTGGTGAGTTTTGAGATCCCCAAAGTGTGTGGGAAGACTTGGTGTTGGTTCTTGGATAGAAAGAAAGAAGTTTCATTCAGACTAGTTTTGAAACCCTCAAAACCCTAAATTTTAGCCTTATTTATATGCAGAGCTGTACAGACAGCTTAAGAGCCCTACAACTAGAAAATATCTAGTGTCTCTATAAAGGTTTTCTGGATCCTAAACCTATTTGGGCACTTGTTAAGACATTTTTCAAGATAATGCAAAAAAAGTGACCGAATATGGCTAATTGCTCGTAGCCCTATATTGGAAGCAATTGCGTAGGTTCTTGGAACTCGATTGGAGTTTTGATGCAAAGTGTGGTTTAAAGTGTTGGAAAGGGTCCTATGGAAACCTTGGATACCCTAATCCTCTCTTTGGATTTAGCATTGATCATTTTTAATCAATTGTGCCTTTTAGGCCAAGGATGCAAGAAAGACCATTCGGGGTCTAGAAGTAAGTTTTGAAGTGTTTTGTTCTACAAAATGGTGTCCACTAGTTGAAGGAGTTGGGATCTTGTAATAAGATTCCTAAATAGCCTAGGGTTAGTGAAAGAACCCTATTAGGTCATAGAGTCACCTTGGAGAACATAGAAGAGGTCTCAGAGAAGCAAGACTAGTGCTACATCATTTTTGTTCTTCACTGATGACTACCTGTTCATCGGTTGCATCTTTCTTTTCTCCTTCTCTTGCATTCTTGGGTATGCTTGTATCAGGCTTGGGATTCTTCTCCTTTTGTGAGATTATATTGATTTCTTGAATCAATAATGGCATATGTCCTGGTATGTGTACTTGTGCATAATCTGTTGTAGTGTCTTGTTTGTTAGTTTGGTCCTTGACAACAGTGACATCTCCATCTTTTTGAATCTCATCTATAGGATCTCCTCCACTAATGTCAATAATTGTACTGTCTAGCCATGTTTCATCTACAACATCCATATAGGTGTTTCCTATTGTGTTCAATTCTTCTTTGTCCAATTCTACCATTGTGACATCTTCATCAGTGATAGTAATATGTCTTGGGCTCTGTTTAGCATGATCATCCTTGTTCTATTATTTTTGGTAAGAGATATTTGTGGCTTAGGACTTTTATCCTTTTTAGGAATATCAAGTATCTATCTCCATTCAGCCTCACTCTTCCTGTCAAGTTCAAGTAGATGTCCATGAAGTACTTGGTAAGCTCTCAACTTTGGTGAGTACCTTTTGGAGTGATTCTTCATCATCTTTTTAATATCCTCCATTTTTTATTTGGGAGGCATGGATGATACTAGGGCTCTTTCCTTAATCTCTTTCTCAGAGTGTAAAGAAAATGTCCATCTTGCCAATAATCTATCCTGAATTTCTTTTGGAATTTTATTTTCCAATTGTATTGGAAGATATTTGAATATGCACATCATTTTGATAATTGCCTCTTCAATTTTATTTTGATCCTTGAGATCCAATGTTAGCCATTTCTTAATCTTTGTATCATTGACTATTCCTGATTTGATAATTGAAGCACACAATTCATCAATAGTTTTGAGAATCTTACTCTTTTCTATTTGGATATATTCATCCTTTTCTATGTCCTCTATGTCTTCCTTAGTTCTGATGAACTTTCTTCTTTTTGTAGGACCCTTTTCCCAATAGGAGGCTTTGTTTTATAGGTCCTTACTTGACCTTTCTTTATCGGTGAAGGACTTGCATCCTTTGTTGTCTAACTCCTAGTCCTAGATGCAGCAGTAGTCCTTAGCTTCTTTTCTAGTGAAGGTAGTGGTCTATCTGAATCTATAGAATCTGAGTCACTCTCCTTCTCAGCTTCAACAATGGGTGAGTGACCCTCAGTTTCTTCTTTCTATTTAGTTTCCTCTTCATTCACTAATAAATTTTTCTTAGAGTTCTTAACAATCTTGTCTTTCTTCCTATCAATCTTTTTCACAACTAAGCCAGTTTTAATCCTTTCTTTGGCTTTTTCATAAGTTCCAAACTTAGGTTGTGTTTTATCTAATGGCTCATTTATCAATGTGTCAATTGAATTTGATGCTTGATCTATGTTCACCTCATAGTCAAGTGGAGATAGCCATGTTGTCCTCGGTACAACTGGCTTGATGTAGGTATAGTGAGTGTCCACCATAAAACATATGTCAGTTTTGAACTTTTCTATTAACTGTTCTGGAATCCTTACTCTCTTCTGCATTCTATCTTTGAATCCAGAAAAGTATTCAGCCATGACTGACTCAAAATTGTCTCCTACTGATTTTATGAACTCACTAATCTATATGGTCACTGGTCTTGTAGTGTCCCATTGCACATTACCTATAGATGTGAAATATTCTTGGAAATAGAAAGATATGCACATGATGAGTTATCCAAACTTACATGAATTAGAATTTTCATTTCTTAATGTTTTTATTTTTTCTTGTAATTGTCTGAGTAGAAGTTCTGACAGATCCAACTACAATCCCTTCTTGAAAATCTTGTATGTTGTATCCGCTACTCCGAATGCAATGTTGTTCAACCTGCTAGCCTAAAAGAACTTATATCCTAGGAAACATGCTCCAAATTTCAGTTCATCATCATTGATGGTGGATACTCTTAGTCCTCTTCCATCCCATGTGGCTCCTGTAGTCTTCTCAATTTCAAGTTTAGGCAGGTGCTTTAGTGCCTTTATCTTATCAGTTATGGGATAACTGGTAACAACATGTATAAAATCCCTGGTTATTGGTTTTGGCTCATTCATCAATAATCTTTTGTCATGTATCCTACTCAGTAATAACGAAATCCATTTCTATCATGGACTCCTTTGGGAAATATAGGGTATTTGTGAGCCCTTTTGTTAAGTTTTAGGATAGCTACAAATGTAATAGCACTCTATTTTGTATGTGTTTTCCAAATGAAATAATCTCTCTTTCATTTATATTAGGAATGAGGCTAGGAGAGACATGTCCCTTCATGGGACATGTCTATTCATTATTATTTATA
>MU223545.1:1324744-1336163 GCA_018584345.1 Thuja plicata | reverse complement strand
ACAGATGATCACATTTGATAACACATCATATTCTAAAAATCCCTATTTGCAGGGCTGCCCACTTCCGAAGAATTGTTCTTGGCCAAAGTTTGCTCCTCCACTTCCTTCTACAAATGATATGCAAGATTTTAAAGAAAATTACATAAAGGAGATGCCATTGTTTGAGATGGGACTAGCATTGTCTCATGTAATAGGTTTCTCCAGTGTAATTATATTGCTTGCGGTCAGAGAGATATGGAGGGTGAGATACTTCAATCAGGTTGATAAGATTCTGAAGCTTCTGTTTCCCTCCATCCGTAACAAGAGATTATGAAGTCCTTTTTACCAATAGATCAAGCGAACCTATGCCTGAGTGTCCGTGTCTTAATTTTTCTTTTTATTGTCTTCTTGAGCTTATTGAAGTTCATTATAGTTTGTATTATCTAAGGTCTACTTTTAAGGTTCTAGATGTAAATATATAAATAAAAGTATATTTCTTTTGTTAGGGTGCAGCTCTACTTTTAAGGTTTTAGGTGTAAATATATAAATAAAAGTATATTTCTTTTGTTAGGGTGCAGTTTAGTGTTACTTTTGTTAATGTTTTATTGTCTGATTTATAATAGTCAGGAGAAGGTAAATATTTAGCCTCTGTCATTTTTGTACAGCGAGATAATGTTCTAACTTTTGTAGCTGTGGTATCAGATGTTTATATGTGTTAAGCTATTAGCTTAAATTTCATCAGCCTGTAATGGCTGCAAAAAGTTTTGTAAGATTGTAATGGCAAGGAAGGAGGGTTTTCTTTCCTGTTTCTTTCCCCCCCTGAGCCTTTGAAACAGGTTTTATTTTAAATTTAATATATCAATGGCATAGCCATTTTTGCCAAAAAAAAAAAAGTTCATGTTTTTCTTACACTACACTATTATGTTAGTGTAGAGATTAGTATGGACTTTATCTTGTTTCTAAATGAGATAATGTATCAATATTTATTATTTGATTTGATTTTATTAACATAAGAAAAAATTATATATAAAAATTAAAAGTTTTATAAGTTGTTTAAATTCTTTTATAAATTATATGTATAGATTACTTAGAATAAATGTTATTTATTTTGGTGATCTTATCGTGATTATGAAATAGTTTGCTATATTGCATCTTTTTAAATGGTTTCAATCTTTTGTATTTCTTGAGCATCTAATTAATTTTCTAATAAAATCAATAATGAAAATAATATAAACACTAGAATTATCTATTCAATACAATTTTGTCCATATTTTTTAAAGTTAATTATTGAAAACTAGAGTATTAAAGATAATAATCTAAGAACTAAACAATGATATTTTAAGTAATATAAAGTCAACACATATATAAATTAGTTTTCATGTTGACACTAATCTTCAATGGTAAAATAATAATAATAATAATTAACAATACTAAAATGTGATTTGTCATATAATTTATTTTAAAAATGGCACAAATAATTAAATTATTGAACATATTTTTTTTTACTAAAAACCAATTAAATAATGAAAAATTTATATGTTTTTACAACCTCAAAGCATATGACTACCTAGTAAATTCATTTACTCTCTAGTAAATTCATTTAATTCTATTAATCATGTTGATTAGGTTGATGGGATTTTTCTTATGCAACTTTAGCACATTAATATGATTGCCTTAAAAAAAAAAAAATTTCCACATGTTTCAATCATTACCTCTTGAAAATAAAAAAATACAAATAGAGCAGACTCCTAGAAGAAATATTTTCTATTGGGAAGGGTAAAATAAATTGCACCAATTACAAAATTCTAGGGATTAAGGTGAAAAAACATAAGATTGAGGTTGGTTATTCAATTGAGAGGGAGCTTTGGGAAAATGTGCATTTGCATATCCTGGTACAATGGAATTTGAGGATGTACTCTTATTTGATATGATATATTAAATCTGCAATTTTAATATTAGAAATTTATAGTTAGAAATAAGTTATTGGGTTGCAAATATATATATATATATCTTAAACTACTAGATTTTCAATTATGAATATTTTTCCCTTATGTTCAAAAATTAACCTTATAGTGTAGACATCAGGCCGTGTATTTGAATGCTTCCAGGGTTTATAAGCATTTTCACTTTAATGTTAGATAAGCCTACTAGAACTCTCATCTAATTATGAATATCAATGTTTTATTTTGCAAATGCAATTAACTATTTTGATCTTTCATTTAGTATTGAAGCATATTACTGATTCTTTACACCTATGCATTGCCTGAGGGAAGTCAGATGGTGTAAAGCTTCATTATTGCCTCTTTCAACATCAACTAATGATTAATGATTAGTACGCTCACTATGAGAGAGGATGACATTAGGTATGCTGATTGAAATGAATAATTTTATTTTCAAGGTTATTCAAGTGTTGATGTGCATTTTATGACCCACCAAATAGTAGAACAAAACACCGAGGTATCTTATCCTCTCTTGATCAAAGTTCCATATATGCTAAGATTGTGAGAAGATCATATAGGTCACTCCAAGGTTCATTTCATGTCAGGTCTTGACCATGGATAAGCTCGGTGGTAAATGTGATTTGCTGAATTTCACAAGGGGCCTTACATTTTCAATCTTGAAAGATTTGCAATGAAACACTTTTTTGGAATTTTCAGAATATGCAGAAAGCAAAAGGAAGCAAGGTTCAGAAATTGTAATCTACTCCTAAGGGCAATCATAGAAAGAGTCAATACTTCGGTGGACAAATTCCCAATAACCAGGTTTCGCTTCGCCAAGTTATACTACAACTACACGAGAACCGGTGCAATCTTCAATGTTTATGCAGAGGATTTTCATACCACCACGGACACCATCATGAACAACAATGTACGCGAATGACAGAAGCTAAGCATATGCATGAAATGAGGTTCAGGCTAACTTTGCACAATGATTTAAAATCAGTAAAATGTCTAAAGTATGAACCGAAGGAACTCATCAAAACACCATCATATTTGTTATTGCAATCACAACACTTCATCTAACTTTATCCAACAAATCTAACTAAATGAGGAAATTATGAAACCAAGCAAGCACTAAAACACATTAAGTATTCACCATGAAACCAACAACAAAAACTTTATTGTCTCAATAGTTCCATAGCAACAATCTCCAAATTCGCTACTTACAAATGAGAAATGAGGCCTTTATATAGGTCTACGATTACAATGGGTGGCCCGGATCAAACAATAACCGATGGCCTAGATTTTGCCACCTTAGCCCTAAATAGGGTTAGGTCAAGGAAGAAGGAATCTATATTAATGAAAAAGGATCCACTATCATAGTGGACAATAAGTACCCATTATGCATGCATCCTCAAAAGGAGAGTGGGGTTCAATAAATGACCACTAAGCATTAAATGCATTGTTTTTCATGAATGGATTATTCTTGATATCCTTCTTTAAATGCATCAACTTTGACTTGAAGATCTTCAACTCGCTGGTGGAAACAATTGGGTGCCATGTCAACATTGTATCATTTTGTAATCCAAATCCAACTTTGATTGATTCTGAAATTATCTCTACTTGAACATTTCCATCCTTCCATGTACTTGCTTGGAAATTTATGGATTGGAATCCTTCGATGATGATTATGTCATTATGGAGTTTCTTCACATAGAAATTCCCTTTGCCATGCTCTTGGATTTCTGGATTGAATTTTGATCTTTTAAATCTTGAACCACGAGTGTCTCAAACTGGATCACCTAGAAATTGGATGTCCTCAACATCGGAACTAGAATTCTTGAATATGAGTGTCTTCCTTAAACATCTCAGACTAGAACTCTTCTTCCTGCAAAACAAAGTAAACGACATAAGAATTGTGCAAGAAATCTAAACTACAACATATAAATGCCTTACATATTCTCTCCCAACTTTCTCATTTTCAATTTGATTCAGAATTACTTCTCATCCAAATTTCTCTCTGACTTTTCCATCTCATTGTAAATGCACTTCTTCCTTCTTAAAGTTTTAGGCCCTCTTTCTAGAAACTTTCTCCGAAATTCTCGCCTTCTTTTTGATTTTTTCCAAATCTTCACAAATTCATCCTTCTGGAAATAAATTGTCTGTCTCCAATATTTTCTCTCTGAAAATCCTTGCAGACTTTTCCATTTTTTTTAAAATTTTTCCAAATTTATGATTCTTTGAAATTTTCCATGACTTTCCAAATTTTAAAATTTTCAAGATTCTGAAATTTGTGACTTTTTGGAATTTTCTGATTTTGAAGAATTTTCAACTTTTCTGAAGTTCTCCATTTTTTCAAGATTTTGGAATTTTCCCAAGAATTTCAAGATTTCAGAATTTTGGAATATTCGAAGGTTTTCAACACTTAGCCATTTTCCAACACTTAGCCATTTTTCCTTCCATGGAGGAGAAATTTTCCAACACTTAGCCATTTTTCCTTCCATGAGGGAGAAATTTTCCAACACTTATCCATTTTTCCAAAATTTCCCACTTTTCTAAAATTTCAGAATTTTCCAAGATTTTCCACTTTTCCAAGATTTTAAGATTTTGGAATTTTCCAAGAATTCCAAGATTTTAGAATTTTAAAACTTTCCAAAATATTTACATGTTGGAGGATTTTATTTTGTTTGCAAATTCTCCTTTCACCGAGTTGACTCACATTCGACCATTCCTACAAGTGGGATTTTGGAGAGGTCGTGGATTTTTCTTCAAGTCGTAGATTTTTCTTGAAGTCGTGGATTTTTCTTGAAGTCGTGGATTTTTATTTTTCTTCAAGTCGTGGATGTTTCTTTTTCTTCAAGTCATGGATTTTTCTTCAATTCATGGATTTTTCTTCAAGATGAGGATTTTTCTTGAAATTGAGGATTTTTCTTCAAGTCGTAGATTTTTCTTCAAGTCACGGATTTTTCTTGAAGTTGTGGATTTTTCTTTTAGTCGAGGATTTTTCTTAAGTCGTGGATTTTTCTTTTTCTTCATGTCATGGATTTTTCCTGAAGTCATGGATTTTTCTTGAAGTCATGGATTTTTGTTTTTCTTCAAGTCATGGATTTTTCCTGAAGTCATGGATTTTTCTTTTTTTTCAAGTCGTGAATTTTTCTTCAAGTCATGGATTTTTATTCAAGTCGAGGATTTTTCTCAAGTCATGGATTTTTCTTCAAGTCGAGGATTTTTCTTCAAGTCGTGGATTTTTCTTCAAGTCATGGATTTTTCCTCAAGTCATGGATTTTTCTTCAAGTCGTGGATTTTTCTTGATTCTGAAATTTCAGAACTTTCCAAGATTTTGAAATTTTCCATTTTTTCTGAAATTTTAGAATTTGTGATGTTTTTCATGCCTTTCCACTTTTGGATATTTCAAGGGTGTTTGCAGACTTGACCATTTTTTGATTGACGACCTCACTTGTTTATTCTTCTGGATATAGAATCAGATACCCTTTTGTCTCTTTATTAGTCATAGCTCACTTGTTCCCAAAATAGACCTGCCAAAAATAGACTTTCTAAAAATAGTAAGTTGTTCCAAATTCAAAATAAGGCCAATTTGATAGGCAAAGAAATTTACCAAAAATAGTAAGTACTTCCAAACTCAAAATAAGGTCATTCTGGGATGTAGTGAAACTTACTAAAAATAGAAATTTCCAAAAATAGCAAGTATGTCAAGACGTTCAAAATTTCACTGACAATCTTTTTTGAAAGATCAATTCTCATTCACACTTGACCTAATTCACAGACAAACACAGTTTCCATTCTAGGATTCAGGTGGACAACACTTTTCTAGACTTATCCAAATTTTACCAATTCTCACATCAAAGCACAGGGAACCTTAGTGGACTAAGCCAAAAACTACCAAGAACGAAAGCCAAAAAGAAAAGGCCAACAACAAAAAGAGGGGGGTCCCCATTTGCAATGGGGCGATGTGTGAAAAGGTCACAACATCTAGCACCAATTTGAATAAATGTTCTTGAACATTTCAAGGATAAAAATTGTTCCATACCTGTAACTTTTGGAAAATTTCTTCTAACCTATCAAAAGACTAGGAAGAAGACTCAAAAAGTGAGAAAAATGAAGTATTGGATCAGGACCTCTTCATCTGTGATTACATAGGTGTGTGCAAATGCATTATTTCCCACTCAACAAGAACACATAGAATCCCTGAGATTAGTCATGACAAGTTATACATTCCTCTTGACTCCAAAAGCATCCTAGACAATGCCTCGCTGCCAGTCAGGCGTCCATAGCCCCGACGAGGTTCTCTTTGTAATCCCACAGAGATCGCTCTACTTTCGGAGAATTATTTTTTTGAACACCTATAGAGATGTCCGCGTATTCCCAAAGTCAATCATTCAATCTTAATTTCCTTTTCTTTCCTCTTTCTTTCTTTTGATATTGCATTTGTTTCCTTTTTCTTGTCTTGTGAGCAGTGAAGCTCACTATGGGTTAGGGAATTACAATGGCGCTGAAGCAAGATTTTAAAATTTTCACAAGCCATGACTTCTCCCAAAGAATATTAAATGACTTAGAGCAATTGATTAGGAGTGAAATGATATAGTAATCATGGAATCCCGATGTTATGACACAATAAATGATTAAACTTCCAAGTCGAGGACACTTCCTAACCAAATGATAAAGTTGAAAAAGAAAAACCTTGGATTCTAAAGCACTTCCCAAATAGTTATCCAAGAAATGGACTAAACATAACTAAGTACAGGTTCTAGAGTGTTCTTGAGATGCACCGCCTTTCTCACAAAATGGGAACCCTCCGAAGAAAATCAAAACTAAAAGGAAACCTGCTCTAACAAAACAAAAACTTTGAATGGACAAAACTCCAAAAACTGAAGTATACACAACTCCTAACATGATTCCTGAAGATGTGCAAGAGAAACATGGTATTGGTCATAGTTTGAATTCTTGAAAATTCATCCTTAAACTCTGAAAAGTAATCCTTCACAACACAAATCTCAAACTCAATCAAATCCTTAGGAAAGATTAGCATCTGGGGTAACTCCTCGGGACCATGATTAATCCATAAACAAGTTGTTCTTCCTAAATTTCCATAATCAAATTCATAACATTAAAAATTAAGAGTAAGGAAAGAGACAACCTTGTCATCTTCGTTCTTGGGAAAGAATTCCTACGTGTTGTCATATATTGCATCTGGAGGACGAAGGTGGTGGTGTACCATCCCGCTCGCACTTGAGATATGTTGATCAACTTCACACTCCATAGTGGGCTTGTTGTGACATGGTTCAACTAGAAATTTGGAAATATGGAACATTTCACCCACCATTTCTTCTTGTTTCTTCAGTGATGGGTGTAGCACCAACCCAAATGGCTATTCATATTATTTTTCTAATATAGAAATTTTCTCATCTCCTAGTATTTCTTCTTGTGCAATATCTTCTAAAATCTCTCCTTGGATCTTGAGTAGTGGATCTAGCACCAATTCGAATTGGTTGTCCAATTTTGCTTGCATCGAGGTGGCCAATCCATAATCTAAGATTTCATCTTGCTCGAAGGCACTCAACAGTTCCTGCATCTTAGCAATATGTGAATGGACTACCTTGTCAAGGATTTCTCCTTTTGGAAACTCCTTGTGATGTAAGATCAAATGTTGATCAAAATTTTCTCCTTCATGAGAGTTACTAGAATGATTGTCTCTATCACGTGGTTGTCTTTCTTCACTTGGAATAACCATTTGATCCTCATGTTCTTCAATGCTTCCAAGCATTGAATATGACTTGTCATTTCTTGAAGGTCTTCTATGGCTTCTTTGATCTTGACTCCAACAACTTATTCTTCAGGTGTGATGTCGGAACAATCTTTGTTAGCTGGAATGTTTGATTCAATTGTACCATCTTCTTCTAATTTTCTTCCTCCATAATCTGATGACATTGTAATTCTTTGATCTTTTTTTTTAGGATTGAGATGCTCATTTTGAATGCATTTCCATGGTAATTCTAATAATCTAAGATGATATCTAACTTGATTGATGGCTTCTCCACAAATTTGACAAGTGAATTTTGATTGAGATGCATTGTGAATCTGACACCAATGGGGAAGCAACACACCTTCGAGTCGTATATTACCAATCTCAAACTGATTCTGAATTCTCAATTTGAACCTTGAGAAAGGATCATTTCCATTGTAATCATCATCGGGCCTTATGCACAATTCCGGCTTCAGAACATCCCGAAAGAAAATCTTCCATTACAACACTATCTCTATCCTCAACAAGAAGTTCAAGCAATTCATCTCCTCATGCTTGGTAGTCTCATGAATTCGACACCTCCTTGGTATGACAAATTGAGAAAAATTCCTTGGGTACAAGTGTGCATTTAAATCCTCTTGAATCTGAACTATATCCACTAAGAGACTATCTTAATGGCAAGATATATGAAATGGCTGCTCCATCAAAAAAAATTATTTGGATTTTTTCTTTTTGAATTTTTTGGATTTTTCACTTTTTTTGGATTTTTTCACTTTTGAGAGATCTAACATATCTCTTATTTGATGTTTGAAAGATCATGCAATTTCCATCCGATGGAATTTCTTCACTTGATGGTTTTGATTGTGAAATGAACAATTTGATGTTCATCCCTCCTAGTGCCAGTTTCTTGCACTTGACATTGTGGAGGTGGAGTTTGAAATAACCTCGTGAGATCAGCTACACTTGGTGAGTTTTGGCTCGTAGATGCTTCTTTCTTGCCTCGCCTAGGATTTGGATCAAACTTTAATTCTTGTAATTCTTTTTCTCCTAGAGTGGATCTTAAAATTCTCTGATGTACCTCAGGCAAAAATGAGTTAATGCGCTCCAGTATGTGAAATCTGCTTAATTCCTTATGACGGGTGCTAGGAATTGAATGATTAATGCTCTTTGAAGAGCTGCTTCGATCCTTTGAGACTTCTCTTCTTCTTTGAATCTTAGATTTGGCTAAAGGATGGGTATGATATCCTTATGTGGTAGTACCATCTTGATTCACGATGCAAAGTCTTTTTACACTTATGTGAGGCCCTCCATCTAGCGCCAATTTCTTGCACTCGATGTTGTGGAGGTGGAGTTTGAAATAACCTCATGAGATCAGCTACACTTGGTGAGTTTTCTCTCATAGATGCTTCTTTCTTGCCTCGCCTAGGCTTTGGATCAAACTTTAATTCTTGTAATTATTTTTCTCCCAGAGTGGATCTTAAAATTCTCTGATGTACCTCAGGCGAAAATGAGTTAATGCACTCTAGTATGTGAAATCTCCTTAATTCCTTGTGACAGGTGCTAGGAATTGAATGATTAATGCTCTTTGAAGAGCTGCTTCGATCCTTTGAGACTTCTCTTCTTCTTTGAATCTAAGATTTGGCTAAAGGATAGGTACAATGTCCCTATGTGGTAGTACCATCTTGATTCATGACGCACAATCTTTTAACACTTATGTGAGGCCCTTGATCTAGCGCCAGTTTCTGTTGATGTGCATTTTATGACCCACCAAATAGTAGAACAAAACACTGAGGTATCTTATCCTCTCTTGATCAAAGTTTTGTATATGCTAAGATTATGAGAAGATCATATAAGTCACTCTAAGGTTCCTTTCATGTCAGGTCTTGACCATGGATAACCTTGGTGCTAAATGTGATTTTCTGAATATCACAAGGGGCCTTACATTTTCAGTCTTGAAAGATTTGCAATGAAACACTTTTTTGGAATTTTTAGAATATGAGGAAAGCAAAAGGAAGTAGGGTTTAGAAATTGTAATCTACTCCTAAGGGAAATGATAGAAATAGTCAATACTTCAGTGGACAAATTCCCAATAACCAGATTTTGCTTCGCCAAGTTATACTACAACTACACGAGAACTGGTGCAATATTCAAGGTTTATGAAGAGGATTTTCATACCACCACGGACACCATCATGAAGAATAATGTACGTGACTGACAAAAGTTAAGCATATGCATGAAATGAGGTTCAGGCTAACTTTGCACAATGATTTACAATCAGTAAAATGTCAAAAGTATGAACCGAAGGAACTCATCAAAACACCATCATATTTCTTATTGCAATCACAACACTTCATCTAACATTAACCAACAAATCTAACTAAATGAGGGAATCATGAAACCAAGCAAGCACTAAAATACATCAAGTATTCACCATGAAACCAAAAATGAAAACTTTATTGTCTTAGTAGCTCTTTAGCAACAATCTCAAAATTCGCTGCTTACAAATGAGAAATGAGGAATTTCTATAGGTCCACGATTAAAATGGGTGGCCTGAATGAAACAATAACCGATGGCCCAGATTTTTCCACCTTAGCCCTAATTAGGTTTAGGTCAAGGAAGAAGGAATCTACATTAATGCAAAAGGAATCCACTATCATAGTGGACAATAAGTACCCATTATGCATGCATGCTCAAAAGGAGAGTGGGGTGCAATAAATGACCACTAAGCATTAAATGCATTGTTTTCCTTGAATGGATTATTTTTTATATCCTTCTTTAAATGCATTGACTTTGACTTGAAGATCTTTGACTAGCTAGTGGAGACAACTGGGTGCCCTGTCAACATTGTATCATTTTGTAATCCTGTTAAATTTTGGATCACATATAAGTCTTTTAAAATTTTCTCATATTAATCCAATATAAAGATATATAATCTCAATATATATATAACATATATTTAATCACTATATATATATATATATATATTACTATTATAATAACAGATATGTAAACATATATGTTAGATTAATGTACTGTAGATTGGATAAGTGACTCACATTATTTTCTATATATGCTTCATGGGAAATATATATAACTTGAAACCACTATTTCTGTTCTTAGCACTTATGAATTTCTGTGTAAGTAAGAAATAGTTCATTCATAGTATTTATATTCATTGTAACATAATGAAGAGTCACATCTATGATAGACATGACTCCCCAAGGATTCATGCCTATCCTAGGCGTGACGGTTCTTCATAGTGCATGCTATTAATACTTAACATATGATTTATATAAGCCATAGACAAACTAACATATGCCGTTTGAAAGCCTGACATACCATATAGTTTAAGTGTCTATCTTTGATAACATAAGTAATGCCGTCGACCAATTAATGATTCACGGTTTAAGACATCAATAGCATGGTCGACGATTTGTATAACTGATACAAATCAGTACTATCAACATTAATATGAATTGCCAATATAATTCTGTATTAAACTGATATCAATTAATAACAATCGGTATTTAATTAAACCGATATCAATTCGGTATAATATAAATATTATTTATTTCATCTATAATAAACATATATGTATATTGATATATATATAATAATATCATTATTATTATTATTATTATTATATATATATATATTAATATGCATTTATATAATATAGAATAATATTATCTCATAATAACCATATATATATATATCTATATATATATATATATATATA
>MU223545.1:1272859-1324694 GCA_018584345.1 Thuja plicata | reverse complement strand
TATATATATATATATATATATGCATATAATATAGAATAATATTATCTCATAATGATGTTTATTTAATTCAATGTTAAGATCATTTTATCTGATCGAAGCTATAAACATCAACAAATCCAAATCCAACTTTGATTGATTCTGAAATTATCTCTACTTGAACATTTCCATCCTTCAATGTACTTGGTTGGAAATTTATGGATTGGAATTCTTCGATGATGATTATGTCATTATGGAGTTTCTTCACATAGCCCTTTGCCATGCTCTTGGATTTCTGGATTGAATTTTGATCTTTTAAATCTTGAACCTCGAGTGTCTCAAATTGGATCACCTGGAAATTGGATGTCCTCAACATCAGAACTGGAATTCTTCAATATGAGTGTCTTCCTCAAACATCTGGGACTAGAACTCTTCTTCCTGCAAAAAAAAGTAAACGACATAAGAATTGTGCAAGAAATTTAAACTACAACATATAAATGCCTTAAATATTCTCTCCCAACTTTCTCATTTTCAATTTGATTTGGAATTACTTCTCATCCAAATTTCTCTCTAACTTTTCCATCTCACTTTAAATGCACTTCTTCCTTCTTAAAGTTTTAGGCCCTCTTTCTAGAAACTTTCTCCATAATTCTCGCCTTCTTTCCGATTTTTTCCAAATCTTTGCAAATTCATCCCTCTGGAAATAAATTGTCTATCTCCAATATTTTCTCTCTGAAAATCCTTGCAAATTTTTCCATTTTTTTAAAAATTTTCCAAATTTCCGATTCTTTGAAATTTTCCATGACTTTCCAAATTTTAAAATTTTCAAGATTCTGAAATTTGTCACTTTTCAGAATTTTCCGATTTTGAGGAATTTTCAACTTTTTCGACGTTCTCCATTTTTTCAAGATTTTGGAATTTTTCGAAGAATTCCAAGATTTTATAATTTTGGAATATTCGAAGGTTTTCAACACTTAGCCATTTTCCAACACTTAGCCATTTTTCCTTCCGTGGAGGACAAATTTTCCAAAACTTAGCCATTTTTCCTTCCATGAGGGAAAATTTGTCCAACACTTATCCATTTTTCCAAAATTTCCCACTTTTCTAAAATTTCTGAATTTTCCAAGATTTTCCACTTTTCCAAGATTTTAAGATTTTGGAATTTTCCAAGAATTCCAAGATTTTGGAATTTTAAAACTTTCCAAAATTTTCACATGTTGGAGGATTTTCTTTTGTATGCAAATTCTCCTTTCACCGAGTTGATTCACGTTCCACCATTCCTACAGATGGGATTTTGGAGAGGTCATGGATTTTTCTTCAAGTCGTAGATTTTTCCTGAAGTCGTGGATTTTTCTTGAAGTCGTGGATTTTTATTTTTCTTCAAGTTGTGGATTTTTCCTGAAGTTGTGGATTTTTCTTTTTCTTCAAGTCGTGGATGTTTCTTCAAGTCATGGATTTTACTTCAATTCGTGGATTTTTCTTCAAGTCAAGGTTTTTTCTTGAAGTCGAGGATTTTTCTTCAAGTCATGGATTTTTCTTCAAGTCGTGGATTTTTCTTTTAGTCGAGGATTTTTCTTAAAGTCGTGGATTTTTCTTTTTCTTCAAGTCATGGATTTTTCCTGAAGTCATGGATTTTTCCTGAAGTCATGGATTTTTCTTGAAGTCGTGGATTTCTCTGGAAGTCGTGGATTTTCTTTTTCTTCAAGTCATGGATTTTTCTTCAAGTCATAGATTTTTCTTCAAGTCAAGGATTTTTCTCAAGTCTTGAATTTTTCTTCAAGTCAAGGATTTTTCTTGAAATCAGGGATTTTTCTTCAAGTCGTGGATTTTTCTTCAAGTCATGGATTTTTCCTCAAGTCATGGATTTTTCCTCAAGTCGTGGATTTTTATTCAAGTCGTGGATTTTTCTTGATTCTAAAATTTTGAAACTTTCCAAGATTTCAGAATTTTCCATTTTTTCTGAAATTTCAGAATTTGTGATGTTTTTCATGCCTTTCCACGTTTGGATATTTCAAGGGTGTTTCTAGACTTAACCATTTTTTGATTGACGGCCTTGCTTTTTATTCTTCTGGATATAGAATTGGATACCCTTTTGTCTCTTTATCAGTCATAGCTCACTTGTTCCCAAAATAGACCTGCCAAAAATAGACTTTCTTAAAATAGTAAGTTGTTCCAAAGTCAAAATAAGGCCAATCTAATAGGCAAAGAAATTTACTAAAAATAGACACTGCTAAAAATAGTAAGTACTTCCAAACTCTAAATAAGGCCATTCCTGGATGTAGTGAAACTTACTAAAAATAGAAATTTCCAAAAATAGCAAGTATGTCAAGATGTTCAAAATTTCACTGACATTCTTTTTTGAAAGATCAATTCTCATTCACACTTGACCTAATTCATAGACAAACAGAGTTTCCATTCTAGGAGTCAGGTGGACAACACTTTTCTAGACTTAGCCAAATTTTACCAATTCTCACATCAAAGCACGGGGAACCTTAGGGGACTGAGCCAAAAGCTACCAAGAATGAAAGCCAAAAAGAAAAGGACAACAACAAAAAGAGGGGGGTCCCGATTTGCAATGGGGCGATGTGTGAAAAGGTCACAACAATAGTGTAGACATTAGGCCGTGTATTTGAATGCTTACAGGGTTTATAAGCATTTTCACTTTAATGTTATATAAGCCTACTAGAACTCTCATCTGATTATGAATATCAATGTTTTATTTTTCAAATGCAATTAACTATTTTGATCTTTCATTTAGTATTGAAGCATATTACTGATTCTTTACACCTATGCATTGCCTGAGGGAAGTCAGATGGCATAAAGCTTCATTATTGCCTCTTTCAACATCAACTAATGATTAATGATTAGTACACTCACTATGAGAGAGGATGACATTAGGTATGCTGATTGAAATGAATAATTTTATTTTCAAGGTTATTCAAGTGTTTTCCGTCTCAGATTGTTTCTATTGTATATGTACATTTTGGAGATATAATATATAGTGTATTGGTTTTCTAGAAACCTTGTTTCAATCCGTTTCAGCAGGAGAGATGTATTTCATTGCATATTGTTTGTTGAGGTGGTGGAAAATGTAGATGTTTAAATATTTGAATCTTTCATTTCACCAATTTAAACCATTTCAGCTTCTTTGCAGAGTTTGAAGCTTTGAATTGGATGTATTTCTTTGATTATTGAAAATGCATAATAGTCATGTGATGTAAAATTTTCAAGTTTTGGGAGAGATAAGGAGTTTTTTTCTTATATTGGAGTGATAAGCATATTAAAGATATAAGATTTTTACAATTCATAATTTGAATTTTTTATAATGCTTTAGGATTTGATTTTATTTATATCTTTTTACCAATATTTTGGATCACATTTTATGATCTCTCATTAGGATGCAAATGAGAGCCAGGAGATGTAGAATATAAATTGCAATCTATGAGTAAAAATGATAATTTATTTTGAAGAATATAATTATTTTTCAAATAGGATCTGTTTCACTTTTTGAGGCGTAAAGGTCTATTATTTTTTGAGGTCAACACTCTCATTTTTTTTACATGTATCAAATATTGCTTGTATTTTCAATGCCATATTTGTCATTGCAATACAAAAAATTGATGAAATATTTGTACTTTAGAGAGTACAAAAGATATGATCAAAGGTCAAAGGAAAAAAAAAAGACAAGATGATTTTTATAATGCAAGGGTAGGTTCTCGATCATGGATTATTTATTAGACATGAGAAGAAACATATTTGTGTCCTTGAAAAAAAAATGATATTTGACATTATCTTTGTCCCTTCATGAAGCAAGGGGGGAAAGATTCTCATGGTGTGTTTGAATCTCGTTAATGACTTGTCAAGCACTTAAGGTGGGATTAGTCACACTTAGAAGAAATGTCCCACCATCTTTCCAAGGAAATATTGTCACATGTGAAAACACTTGATTTGTTATTGGAGTAGTAGAGGAGGGATTATCTACACAAAACATAAGGAATTGTCACGCACACTCAGAGGAGATGTTAATTTTGAAAGTAAAGATGTCTCATGTGTAGCACAAGAGGAGGCATCAAATACTCATAGGAGATGTGGAATTTTGGAGGAAATGTGTCTCTTTATGCATGGAGGGTGTGTACACTTTTATGTTCTCATGTTGTACATAAGGTTACAGGCTCTACATCCAAAAGAACCATTTTTGGACTCTATTTGGCATTTCTTAGGTGAGAAAGGATGATTGGTGAATGCACGTCAGGAAAGTCACTAAAGGGTTAAGTTAAAAAACCTTGCAATCTTAGAATCTTGCTCAAATTAATGTAATAAGGAGAGAATATTTCTATTTCACATTAGTCATTACTTTTAGGTTAATAGATAAATTAAATAAGTAGTTAGTTGGCTTTCGGAGTTACTCCTTGTAATGTTGTAAATTTACACCCCTATATAATTTACCATTATGGAATGCCTCTACCTTAGCTTAAAACATGAAAAATCCATGTACTCCATCCATATCCATTTATTCAGTCATTTACTGCCAGCTTAGAATCTTAGCCACATAGCTTGGATAACCTGATATATGTGTACATCATGGAGGCATCCAATCGACATGCACTCATCTATGAATCTACAGATATACAAAGTTCCATTAAGACAATACTAACTACCAACATATATTTTAACACCCAATTTCACTACCTGTTGACATCCAGATTTAATTCCAAGTCATTATACACCGATTTTTAATACTCATTTAATCATTTGGTTCTCTAGACACTTCTTCATACACTCTTCATGACTTGGCATATACTTCTGGATACTTTCTCCCCATTCGCATCTTGTCCATCAGATCTTTGGGTTGCGTATTGTAGGACAACAACATACTCATGATCTCTTGGTGATCTTTTCCTTCATTTATTTAAATCTTCTCTTAGTTGCAGTGGAGATGAGTCTCTCATTTGATCTCATTCATGTTTTTGATAGTATATCTTGTTCATTATCTATCCCTAGCACTATAATTATTTATCTATCTTGTTTTTAGAGTTATGTATCACCATACTTTTGTTGTGTCTATATCGACTATTATGGAGGTGGAAACATTAAATCAAGAATCTAACTAAGGAAGGTCTCCAAACAATTACCCAATATTTTCTTTATCTTTGTGTGAGAAAGTTTGCTAGAGAAAGAAACAAGGCTATCATTTGGATTTTTTGGTGTTATTTTAAACTCATGTGTGTTGTAAGTGGTTTTTGAAGATCCATTCTTATTTCTAGATTCTTGTACTTTACCTTTCATATCTTAATTAGTTTTTATTTTACTTTATTAATCTATCTTTACATGATCTATGAATGCCTTACATATGTCCTCCATCCACATTGTCATCCTTGACCTACGTGGGTGTCTTAGGTAGCAAGCTTACAGATTTTGGTTATTGATCTTTATGATTTTCATTTTTATATCTAATAATCAAGATATCTTAATTTTTTTAGTTACTTTCTATTATCCATGTTTATTTTCATTTAGCTCCTTAATTATCTTAATTATATCTAGTATATTATCGCTTAGTTTTTCTTGAAACCTTAGCTCACGAGAGTACTAATAGAAGTGAGTTGACACAAGGGATAGTTCATCCCTTGGGACTTTAAATAGTCTCAATGTTGGTGCACTTCTCCTTATACACACTATTATAGGATAATTTTGGTTACTTATTAATAGAAATGCAATTCTTTATAAGCATTTACACTTAATATTACAAAATATATAGTAAAACAATAAATGGAATTCTCATCTAAATATGAATAACAATGCTTTGTTCTGCAAATGAAATCAAGTATTTTTCTATATCAAAGGTCATATCCGTTGGTACTTGGAAGAGAATATTATATCATATTAAATTTACTCAAATGTGAATCTCATATTAATTTCATACTTCTATCAAATCTTTCTCAAGTTTTTCTAGCATTAACCATGATTTTTAAGCATTTTGGTTGCAACTAACTTTTTGGAGTTGTATGGATTACTATCAAGTCCAACATGTATCAAAACATTAGATCAAATTCTTGTCTATTTTTTAACACATGTTATCAAACCATTAGAGTTGAAAAAATATATTGATCAATTATCAATTCATTTCAATTTGAGAAGTTGAAAAGATCTCTAATTTCTTTTGTTAGTATGCTTATTATTCATCAAAAGCCAACATGTATTTTTATGGAAACTATTTTTCCTATTCATTGAATTTAAATTTAAATTCCATTATTAGAAATTAGACTCCATACTCTACACATTGTTTTTTTTTTTTTTTTTTTTTCATTTTTGATTATTTTCCAAAAGTTTAAGGGAGAGCAAAATCAAATTTTGTCTTTCTCGATGTGTCCACTCTGAAAAATTGCAAAAAAATCATATATTCCTTAAAAAAGTAATAAAAAAAAATTGGTTGAACTATATGGTGTTAGCTATTTTCTCATTGGGGTGATTTTAGATATTCAAAAAAATATTTGAGATTTAAGGGGAGTACACTAGATGCCATATTTTTTTCAAGTAGGACCACTTTGTCTCAAACCCCTTCTTGAAATCCTCAAACTCCAGCATATTCAAAACAAATTAGTAGCTTAAAAAGCATATTTTAAGCACTATAATTATTGTTCTTATTTTATATTCAAATTTTGATAATAACTATCTTCATTTTTCTCAGTGAAGTTCAAAGCTTTCTAATTTCAAAAAAAGAAAGTAGTACATTGAGACCCCTTTTTGGCCCCCCATCTTGGTGCACATACAAGTAAATTTAGCTTAAATAGGTCACATGAAGGATAGTTATGAAATTATATCTCATATCATAAGATTATGAGAAATTATGTTAGGAATATTAGTTAAGAGCCAGTATGTAGCTTTGAATTCTTGAAGTGCCTATGCTTCTTGGACATTTTTCTTTTAGTGGTATTAGGAACCAAGAAATTTGGAAAGTTTATAAAACACATCTTGATGTCAACACAATTTTTAGTTTAAAGCCTTGGTTCAAGGGTTTGGGTCATAATAGGAAGATTCCTTTAATGGTGATTTCTAATGTATTAGAAATTTTGCACAATCATTTGGAATATCTCATGGTTGCAATAGGTAAGATAAAAAAAAATTGAAGGTCCTTCAGGTCTAGAATTTATCTATTTTACCTTTAACAATACATAATGTAGAGATTTTAATGTATCTTGGAGCTACTAATGGTTCCTTATTAATCAGAACATAAAATCTATTGTGTAAAACTATGCTAGAGCTATATAAGAAAGTGTAAGAATCATATTGGAGGTCCTAGGTTATCAACATTAGTTGATATATTCATCAAAACACTATCATGTCTTAGAATAGACTTATTGCAATGTTTGTAATTGTAACTTGTAAGAGCCAATAGATTTCCAAAATCCATGACATAATATAAAACATACTTATTGATTTGATTGCGTGAGTGTTTTTACATCAATATTTTGGATTGCGCTCTCGAATCCATCATTAGCATGATAATGATAGAGCATAAGGAAAAAATAAATGAAGAGACCCACACCATATTAAAAGAGGGATGTATAGGTGGAAGTAGAGAGAGAATATAATGCCTCGCATGGGAACCCATGAGGATAATATTTGAATTTAACTTAATGGCGTTGCCAATATTTTTTTAAAATAAAAGTACTTAACAAACTACAATTAATAATTGTGACGAATAAATTAATGAATGCAGAATAAAAATAATTTAACACTTAACATTAAAGTCATCAAAACATTTAAACATTAACAAAAAATAAAGCCCGTTTCTAACCTATGTCCTCGTAGGGCTCCTCAATGTCACTACTTAAATAACATTCATGCAACACTATTGACATAAGTAGAACCATAAAGAAATATCAAACATTGATTATGACTATAATTATTTTTTATGTCTAAATTTATTTTCTAACACAAAGTTCAAAGTTCCTAATACTTTCTTTCATCATAAAGATAAAATTACTTATCTAATCACAATTCATTTATTACAACATCATATATATTACATTGTTTTTATTATGTACCAATTTCCACTACTCATTACATGTTTATAAGTACATAGTTCAATGAACAATTACATCTTCAAAATTATAGTTACATATTTTGCATCGCATATCTCAATACATCAATAGTTTAATGATACAAATATACAACATCATAAAATGTGACAATACATCTCAAAAAATAAATAGTATGTTCATACATCATCCACGAATAATTACAAATACAAATGAGGCCACCAAACCTCAATGGAAGAATAATCACTACCAATTGACCACATGGATCCTAGAGGACAGCTCTACCATGTTGAGGAGATAGACACCAGGTCCCCCACATCCATATATCTAACATAAGGAAATGATGGTAAATAGATTCTAAAGGTGCAAAGTAACACATTCTCTCAAAACAAAGTCAATCCATAGAGCTACAAGATACCAGAGGAAACCTCAAAACCTATGGAGGAAACCTAAGCTACATTCATAGAGACTATAATCACATGGTCTCCATCTTGAGTTACCCTCGATTGGTATCTATGGACCTTGGACCCTCAAGTGAGAAACATGTGGAACTAGATAATTTTTTTGCATGGACAAGAAATAATGATCATGTCATCTCACTACGTCAAATGGATGGACATGCATCATCTCATTCCCATCCTTACCCTATGGGTGGCTGCAAGTTGAGTCCCACTTTTGGGCAAAAAGTCAAAGTCTTTTCCCTGTTTTTCAAATTTTCTATCACTTGATGTCAAAATTTGAGGCAATTAAATATTGAATTTGAAAAAAAATCAGTAGTAGAAAATTTAGTGTTTGGACTCTAGTTTTCAAATATGCCATTTATTTCAATACCACATAGTAGAAAATGAATTTTAGTAGGCATATTTAAAAACCCCCTTTTCAAAATGCATGTTTCGGGACCATACCACACAAGTGTACGACCACCCTATTTTGAAATAAATAAATGAATTATTTTTAATCCTTCTAGGGAAAGGTACCTAAAACATCAAATATTGATGAGAATATTTTTTCCTTTTTTTATGAAATATTTTTTTTAATTCACTGTAAACTACATTTTCAAAACCTCTGGTGTACAGTCACCATAATTTGATGAAAAATTCAAAAAAAAATTCAAATTTAAAAAAAAAAAAAAATCTTGAAGTTAATTCTATGTAGAATGAGATCATATAACTGATATTTCAAAAAATGTAAAATAAAAAAAGTTATTAAAATTTTAGTTAACCTTACTATTTCAAGGTTAGGTACCACTTTAGCTTAATAAATACTGTAAAAATAATAAAATTAGTCATATCACTATAAAATTTATATTTTTATAATCTCTACAATAATAAATGTAACGAGTTTTCATTTCGTCAAAAAATCCATTCGGGAAGACCTCCAAAAAATTATGACAAGATGAAATTTTTATATTTCAGCACCTGAGCCATATTTTTGCAAGGCCAAGCACACGCTTGGTCAGACCAAGCCTATCTCGAACCAAAAATTAGGGCGGTCGCATGGTGCCCACTGCTAGTTTTAAGAAACAGGCACCCATTTTTGAAAATTAAAACAAATGGGTGCCCGTTTCTATTTGAACTGCTGAAGTGGAAATGGGCACCTATTTCATAAACAAGCACTCATTCCATTTAAATAACAAGGGCCCATTTTTTAAATATCTGTTGAAGAAAAAAAATAGGACTATGGTCTTGATCTTAATTATTGATGATTTTTCAATTTCATTTTTATGACATATCTGTGTTGTGGAAAGAATATTTTGAATCAACATTTTGTTTTCTTGTCTTGTTTTGGATCTAACATGAAGAGAATAATTTGAATTCAAATTTTGGTGCAAACATGGGATCAAAGCAATGTAGAAAGAGGCAAGGAAGGTTGTGAAAACTAATGAAGTTGCAATAAATAGAGAGGAGACAAAATGACAACAAGAAAGAAGAGTAAGAATTCAAAAATAGAATAATGTCGGAACATCGAGTTCAAAAATCATTTCAGAAGAGAAGATTGAGGACATAATGATGGATGCAGTGGTTCTAGAATATAATAAAATAGGAAGAAATTCAGGTGCATCTTCTAATCTAGTATTGGATATAGGTATGTCTTCATAGGAAAATTAAACTTATTTTGATAAAGAACTTGATCTTTTTGTATTAGGAGGTTACTCTTTAAATCATTTATATTTTCTTCTTGAAAATAGAGTAACAGATTTTATTGATCGTCAGACACCAAAAATTAGTAATATTAATCATAATGATAAAGGAATTGAAATTCAAACCCCAAATGAAAGTGAAATTCAAACCCCAATTGAAATTTACAATCAAATGACAATTGAAATAAAAAAATGTGGATGTAGACATAGAAACACCAATTGAGAAAGAAACCCCTTTCAATGATAATGAAATGAATAAAAAATTTCAAATTAAAAGTGATGTGCTAGACAATCTACTTGTTTTGGCTTCATGGAGAAAGATTAGGACACACGCGAATAGATTGTTTAGAATTTTTTTATATAATAAGGAAATTGGGTTTCAATGTTAATTAAAGTAACTAATTAAAATGATTAAAATGCGACAAGTGATGAAGAGGTTCGACATTTATGTAAAATCCTAGAAAAGGATGAGTCTCTAAAACAAGTTGTATCAATTTTTTCTAGTGACTTTGACACAATAAAAAATAAAAGTCATTCTAAAGATAGGAATTCAGCATGATGAGAAATAACAACTTTAGTATACAAAACTACTTCTGATAAAAGAGTGATGAAAAATTAAGTAGATATTTTAATATACATCGTGAAACTTAAGCAAGAGCTATAAAGAGAAGAGTTAACTTTGAAAGTGATCCGAAAAACCATTTGTGGAGCTTTAGTGTCAGACTCTTGAGGTCTGATATGAAACTTACTAGTGAAGTCAAAACTTTAATTGAAAATTTTTGGCATGATAATAAAAGAGTATCACATAATGTCAGAGATGTTCTTAAATTAACAGTCGGCTCAATAATTTGTGATCCATATCCAAAACACCTTTTGTATATGATTCAAAATGAATTAGATGTTAAGGTGTTAACTATTAGTGTTAGTCAAAGATCTTTTTAAAAATTTAAACCATGGTATGTAAGGATTGACAATGAAAGAGTTGCGTTTTGTTGCAAAACTCATGATCAATTTTTTTATCATTATAATGTATTTCGATCTATATGTTCTACCATGCATACTAATGAAATGTTGTGGGAATGTGGTATTAAAATACCACATGAAATTGTAAAAGAGTTTATATAAAGTTTATTTTGTAATCCACCTAATGAGAAATTTTTTGTTTTGAAAGGATGTGTTTCTGGTGTATGTGGCAATCTTGCATTTTTAGATGAATGTTTACATGAAAATATTTCAATTTATTTTGGACATCAATTAGTTGATGGAAAAATATTTAAAACTATTGAGTATCTATTCAAGGACGGAAAGGTTTGAAAACAATGCTATCTAATTACTGAAAAAGTTAATGTTCATGCATTTATGAATGAATTAAAGTGTAAGTTTGTACCTAAATATGTGAAACACTTTCAAAATGCTAGATGGCTTGATGGACAATTTTGCATATGCAAGAATACATTTCCAATTGGTAGTATACTCTCATTCGCTAACTTTGCAGAGAACTACATGCTTGCACCACACGATGAGATCCAATCGCAATACTATAATTCAGTGCAAGTAACAATTTTTGTTCATATTGTTTATAGGCATGCACCTGATAGTACAGAAGAGGATCAATTTTTTTTGAGAGAGTATCATTTCTAGATATGCTTGATAATAAATTAAACTCATCAAATTTTGTCCAGTATTTCTTTAAGACCTTTTAGGAGAATTTAAGGGAGAGAGAAATTCATATAACACAACATCTAATATGGTCAGATAATTAAGCAGAGAAATTCAAGAAAGCTATAATTTTTTATTGGTTGAGTAGGACACATAAGAAAATTAATATCCAACATATTTGGAGTTTTTTGAGGCTAGACATGGTAAAGGAGAACATGATGGTGCGAGTGCATGTGTTAAGAGAGCCCTTTGCAAAGAGTAACTCAAATTTGAGGAAAAAAAAAAACTTAAAGGTGCACATGCAATTGTTGAATGGTGTAAAACAAGTTTGTCTACAGGATCAAGTTAGAGCACTACAATTAGATCTTTTTTATGGAAAATTTGAAGAGAAGAATATCCTTTACAGATATGATTCTGATACAATCAATGGATCAGCTAATGGCATTCATTTAGGATTTCTAATTCTAATACTTGGACTCTATGGACTAGGGAGATTGCATGCTTTTGTTAATTTTGTGTTGCAGGTGAATAAGAAGAATGCAAGAATATGGAATGGGTTGAATAATAGAAACATAAATCCTTAACATCCAGTGAAACACATGATCAAGATGATATAAGAAATGAAGACCTAAATCATACATTTGAATTAGAAGATTGTGATCATGTTTCAGACCTCATACAACCTGTTATTTTAATTCAATTTTTTGTAAAAATTTAAATTATATTATTAATATATGTCACATAATTTTTTATTGTATTTCAATTACAAGTATAATAAGTTTTACTTGTACATGTACTTTTTTTTTTGCAGGACATGTGTATGTTGTTATTGAACCTGAGGATAATGAAGAGAAGATCGAGTATTGGCTAGCTCGATGTATAGAACACAAGAAAAGTTGATATTGTGGTTTTCAGTATCCAATCAGGTATGTTGTGGTTGTTGGTACATGGCTATGCAAGTACCTAACAAGAAGGAATGGTCTTAATTAGTGTTAATTGGTCTTAACACATCCAGTTACTCCTATTATGTATTAAGGGGTTATATTAGGTCTTAAGGGTCCTATTACGTGTTATTGGTAAGTATTAGGTCTTATTATCTCTTATTAGATATGTTAGGTAATAATTGGTCTTAACAGGTCCTATTAGGTCTTATTACTCATGTTGGGTCTAAAGGGTTCCTAAATTATATCATATTACTCATGTTCAATCTTAATTTCAGAGAGAGAGAGAGAGAGAGAGAGAGAGAGAGAGAGAGAGAGAGAGAGAGAGAGAGAGAGAGAGAGAGAGAGAGTTTCTTGTTTCAGTTGTGTCTAGGTTTATGTTTGTTTTTCTACCTAGGGTTTTAAGTTCTAACATTTTTTTGTTTTCTACCTACGGTTTTAAGTTTTAACAAAATTTTTTAACAAAGTCCAAATGTCAATTTGACATGTTCCACATATTTTGAATTAGGAACATCTTTGGAATCGGTCCATCATTTACGAACAAGATCCCCTCATGACATCAAGAACAAAATTAAGCTTTGGTACACCATGAAATCATGCAACTAGATAAATCCTCATATAGGATCAATGGCCGTAATAAAATCATCAAATGCCAACACAAAAGAATTATAGTATGCATGAATGCATAAAGCATAACTTCCTAGCCTCTAGTACAACTGAACAATTACCTAGGGTCCAATTAAAAAATTAGATTTTTCAAGGTACTCTTATTATTCAAGCCCACAAATATTAATGTCTAACATGTTCATTAACATAATCAAATCAAGTCATCATTCATCTAAATAGAGATTTTCCTCAACACAAAAACCACACTTTTTGACCAAGGTAATTCTTTAATTGATGTATGTCCCATAGTCTATTATGGTCCAAAATCTAATACATAAGTGTAGGACCTAAGCACACAAATTACTTTATAATACATTATAATACAAATCTCCTAATGCATAAAAAATAGCTTAGTCACCTATACATATGACTAATATTTTCAATCTAGTAGACTATGAATAAAAGAATAAAGCATAACATATGTATACAAATAAATATGTGCTTAGAATATATAAAATATAATCAACTATTTATAAAAAAAAAACATCCAATTATCTAAAAGCAAAAAATGATAAATTAATGATAGATGCAAATAAGAAGATAAACAATAAACATTCTAATTTGCAACAATGTACAAAAAGAATAAAAACACACCTCAAACATGTTTAAACATAACACTATATCTTGTCTAGAAAATGTTAAGAAAAATCAAAAGAAAATATAGAGTTTCTATAGTCTATAAGAGCAGCAAGGACCCTTCCTCCTATATGGTTTTCCAAAGGTTAAAAAACACTCGGAAAAGTCAAAATGTGACAGATTATATAGACAAAATAGAATTGTAGGACATACATACATATACATAATATACTATTTACCCAAGGTTTTGAAAAGCATGCCATGTAGCTATGAAAATATCACCAAACTCCTGCAAATGTGGCTGTTTATCACAACAAAGAAAAAGGGCAAAGAAAACTAGTAAAAGGATGGGATTCCAGTAGGGAAAATACAACTCTTAAAGCATATATATAATCAACAATTTACAATTGCATCCAGAGGATGGGTAGTGTTGTTAACAACATAAATTTTAAACAAAAAATAAGATTATAAACAGCCAAGAAAACCATCACAAAAAATTCACTGGGCCTCTAATACAAAATACTGATTTTTGAACCATAAAAAAATAGAATCATAAGCAAAATACATAGTTTTGCAAAGGAAAAATACACAGCTCCTAAAAAGGAGAATGTGTGCCAATAAAAATCATGTAATGATAGGAGAAAATGCAGCATAAAAAACAAGGAAAATTGCATCTTAAAAAGACACATGCGTATGACAAAAAACTAATATAATGATTTAAAAAATAAACAGATGTTCTAATGAAAAGTACAACTACCAAGGATTAGCTAAAATGTGGTTGAAGAGTGTAAAATTGCAGCAATGAGATGCATGAAAATGATCACAAACCAAATCTTAAGCTATAGAAGTAAATTGTAGTAATGAAGAACCAAAAATAGAATCCAAAAAGCTAGATAAGAACAGAGGAGTATTAAGCGGAATATGAACAAATTTACAAGCTCTGAAATTCAATCACCTACGTCTAACTGTGGAAATAGTTCAGAGAGATGAATGGATGGAGAGAGTAAAGTTGAGCTTATGAACCCGAGCAAGAAATAAATTTCCAAAACTGTGCCCATGAAAAATTGACTACCTTCTATGTAAAAATGAGAACCTCGTTAAAAGATTCATTTCCAAAAATGACCAAATTCATTCTCTTATTACGTCGAAGGCGTTTCATATCTGAGATGGACAACCTGAGAAGTAAAATCAATGGCTGAAAGTTGATTAGATCCTTGCAAGATGATTGCAGTGAAATTGTCCGTCTGATTTCCCATCGTTTAAAAGCACTCATGTCAGTCAACGTACACCGCACTCGATAATGAACCTATGCAACAAACTTCAAACCATAGGAGAGATATTTTATACAGTTTGTTTGCAAAAAGGAAAAAAAGGATAGTTTTAATTTTAAAGAGATGTGACTTGGCTTGTTGTTTGCACGATGGTAGTTGTAGCTGGGCCATGTCTACAGGGCAGAATAGTTGCACCTGAAGTGACAGTTTATTTGAATTTATTAATTAAATTAAAAATCATTGACAAAGTGTTTTTTATTTCCGTATCCATTTTTGTTGTAGCTGTTGGGGTATGAAGCCCGACCATTCTATGTAACACCTGTTAATTGGGACTTTCATTATCTGACATGCACCGCTAGTACTCTGCATGAATCAAGTCCATGTGTGGGAGAGCAGAGTCCACAAGCGACAGAGTGGAGAGGGGAGGCAACATTGAATGCTATGTGCGCAGAGCAAGTTCCATGCGCTGAGAATTCCCCTCGCACTGGATGATGTTATCCATGCGCGACAGAGAGTGAAGTGCCCGCGGTAAAGGAGGGGGAGGCGTGAGGAACATATCCTCCTGCTCTACCACCTCACCGTCTTTTAAGAGGCCAGGTCGCGTGGGACGTTGAGTAGCCGCAGGGCCAAAGGAAGTGACAACCCGCATAGGAGGAGTAAATGGAGGCTGCAATGGAAACAGAGCATCCTGCTCTTTAGCAGCTTCACTATTATAAAAGGATTGCCCTGCCAGCATTGGAGCAAGTGGAGCATTGGTAGAGATAGTAGGTATTGGCAGTGGTGTAACAATGGCAGGCTGCGTTGAAATTGGAAGAGGCACAACAGCAGTAGAGGGGTGGGAGGTAACCTGGGAAACTCGTTGCACATGACTTCTATTGTCAAATAAATCAAATTGAATAGAATCATCAAAGCTCAAGTTCTGATTTTGCAAATCGGAGAAAGGCTTCTCATTAAATATAACATTCTGACCCCGAATCACTTTCTTGGTGATTGAATCTCAAAGATGAAAACCAAAAATATGCATCTCTTCAATTTAAAATCTAATTTTGTTCTCTGCTCTTTTAGAATGTGAACATAAGCATCACATCCAAACACACGCAAATGACTGGATGAAATCCTTTTATCAGACCACCTTTCTTCCGGAATATAAAAATCAAGTCCAGATGAATGAGCCTGGTTGATTAGATAAATCGTTGTATTACATGCCTATGCCCAGAATTCTTTCTGCCAACCAGCATTGGAGAGCATGCATCGAGCTTTTTCCAGAATGGTCTGATTCAACCTTTCAGCTACACCATTTTCTTGAGGGTAGGGACTATTTTAATACGACGAATGTCATGATCTGTGCAGAAAGAATCAAATTCCAAAGAGCAAAATTTGCCACCATTATCCGTTAGAAGACATTTAATTTTCTTGCCAATCTGATTTTCAGGCTTTGCCTTGAAAATTTTAAATTGTGTAAATACCTCTGATTTCTGATTTAGCATATAAATCTAGACTTTACGAGTGCAATCATCAAGAAAAGTAACGTAATAATTTGTACCACCAATAGAAGTTACCTCCGTAGGACCAGAAACATCAGAATGAATGAGCTCTAATGGAGAAGATTTCTTCACATGACCCGTCTGCACAAAGCTGGTTCGATTTGGTTTGTCATAAAGACAATGTTCACATATCTCCAAATCAATAGATTTTTAAGACCTGAAAGTTGGTCTCGTTGAAGAATAACTTCAAGACCCTTCTTGCTCATATGACTGAGTCGCTTATGCCAAAGTTCAACATTACTATCTGTAGCGGTCATGGCTCCTCCCACTTCACCATTGCACTCTAAAACATATAAAGTCCCTAATTTCTTTTCTTTTACCAAAATCAGCAAACCTTTGGTTACTTTCCATTAATCTAAAGAAAAATGTACATTGCAGCTTTGTGCATAAAGATGACTTACAAAAATTAGATTTTGTTTAAGAGAAGGAACATGACGGACATCCTTTAAAATCTATTTGCTACCATTTTTCAATGATAATAAAATATCACCCTTTCCTACAATTTCACATTCTTTGTTATCTCCAAATTTTTTTTTACCAAACATACCTTCTTGATAGTTTGTGAAAGCACTCCAACATGGAGTAGCATGGAAAGAGGCTCTAGAATCTAGGACCCACGAACTTTCATTTGTGTTACGAGTTGCAAGAACCAATACACCATCATCCTTAATAGCCACAGTATGTGCTCCATCATTTATCACTTTATCTTGGGCCTTTTTGTATTTCTAACATTTCTTCTTGGTATGTCCCGATTTATGACAAAACCAACATGCACTATTTCTACCTCTTGACTGTGATCGATGTGTTGAGTAAGACCTTGCATTGTTGTGATTTTTGCCTCTTTCTTGACTCCTACCTCGATTTCTTGTGCTAACTATTGTTAATGCATCACCTCAAGAAGACTCATGATTCTTCCTATGCATGTCTTGGCTGAGAAGTGTAGCAACAACCTCATCAAATTTAAGTTTAGTTTTGGCAGCCGCCGAAGTTCAGACTGTCATTACCACTCCTTCCCAACTATTTGGAAGTGAACATAACAGAAAAATAGCTTTCATTTCATCTTCTAATGAAATGCCTAATATAATTAATTGAGAAAGTAATGTATTGAACTCATTGAGATGATTCGACATAACTCCTCATTCTTTCATTTTCAGATTGTATAAATTTTTCATAATGAACACTTTGTTCGATGTTGAAGCAATCTCACATAATAAAGATAATGTATCTCATAGCTCTTTCATGGTCTTCTCTGTTGAGACATTGAAGAGAACATTTCTTGAAAGTGATAGAAAAATCATTGCCCGTGCTTTCTGATCGAGCTTCTCCCATTCTTCTGGCGTTAGAGATCCTTGACCCTTGGTCTTTCATTGCAATACAACTGAGAGATCCTGCTTAATCAATAATGATTAAATCTGCACTTTACATAATCCAAAATTTTGCCCAACAAACTTTTCAATTTTCTATTAGTCTGCTTCGTCCATGATTTTGAGAAATATTCACCGATTCCCAGAAAAACATAATGATCTTTCCCAGCTCTGATACCAATTGTTTAAAATAAATCTGCAGACAAATAAATTGAAGCAGAATAGAGATATAAAAATTAGAATCAAAAGACAGAGACAACAAATTATAGTGGTTCATCCATTTCTGGACTACCTCCACTCTTCAAGTAGAGGATATTAGATTATATTATCACAATACAATGTTGTTACAAAAGCTCCATATGATTTACATATACATGCACAGAATAGTGTATGTTTGGTCATCATAGCATTCTGGGAATATAAAATGGTTCTTCGTCTTGTGGTTGCAGATAGAAAGGAAAGGATTTTTCTTCTCGGTCTTTGATAGACTTGGCAGAGGCAGAGTCGTTACACTTATGAACCCAAGAAAGAAATCAATTTCCAAAACTGTGCCCAAGAAAAACTGATTGCCTTCTGTGTAAAAATGAGAACTTCATCAAAAGATTCATTTCCAAAAATGATCAAATTCATTCTCTTATTACCTCGAAGGCATTTCATATATGAGATGGACGACCTGAAAAGTAAAACCAATGGCTGAAAGTTGATTATATCCTTGCAATATGATTATAGAGAAATGGTTCGTCTGATTTCCCATCATTTGAAAGCACTCATGTCAGTCAATGTACACTGCACTCAGGAATGAACCTATGAAATAAACACCAAACCATAGGAGAGATATTTTATACATTTTGTTTTCAAAAAGGACAAAAGAATAGTTTTAATTTTAAAGAGATATGAATTGGCTTGTTGGTTGCAAGACAATAGTTACATAGTTGTTGGGGTATGAAGCCAAGCCATTCTATGCAACACCTATTAATTGGGACCGTCATTATTTGACATCCACCACCAATACTCTGGCAGGAAACAATTCCATGAACGGTTCTTGTTGTAACCCAAAAAAATTTTGATTTTCAACATTTTGTGTATGGAATACTGACCATTGTATTTAAATTGATTGATCTTGTTATGGTTGTAGTTTTGTATTGTATTGAGATAAATTAATAAAACTAGAATCCCATCTTGAAAGTGGATGTAGCCTGAAGAGAGGTGAACCACTATAAATTTATTGTCTTCTTTTATGAGTGTATGTTTTGACTACTACTATGTTTTTCATTTATTCTGCACTTGTATTTAAATTAAAAACCAACAATTGGTATCAGATCTATGGTGTAATAGTTGTTGGGAGTCTTGAAGAATTTTCAAGAAGATGGACAAATCCACTTCAACTGATTGGGCTTGAGCTATTATGTCTATGTCTTATGGCTATGAAGAAAGTCATGATGAAGTATAAGTATTTATTTCATCTTGGAAAAATAATTATGAGAAAGTCTCTTGTTGTTTATTTGGCTATTAAAGATGCTCTTTTGGAAGACAAGATCTTATTGTAAGCGTGAGCCAAGATTTGATGAAACAGGATGTTGGGATGAACAGTATAAAAGCTAAAACAATGGATCATGTACATTGGTGGGATGAAGAAGTTAATCATGTTTGATGGGACCGAGGGAGAGGTGACAAAGATACTTCACCACTGCAAAATGAAGAAATTACTGACAAGGATGTCATGGATGTGTGGGAAAATGAGAAGGATTCAGTTGAAGAGGTGGATGCTGACCTTGTTTCTTTCTCACCTCTTGAGGCAACTATGGCTTGTATTAATGAAGATATAACCACAGAAGATATATGTTTAGAAGATACTTGTGATGTAGAACCAGGGGTATGTGATGTGATTTCGATTAAAGAAGAGAGTAGTGGAGGAATTTGGAACTTTGACAGGCTGGTAAAGGTTCTCACTTCAAAATCAGAGCAAGTAATTAAAGTCTATCAATGAAATCTGGACAACTTTCAAATGGGATTAAAGTAAGAAACATAGTTGATCCATGAGGTTATAAGCTGAGCAGTGCAAGATATTCCTAATTCTCTAGCAAAAGGTTCATTAGCAGTGCAAGAGTCACTAGGGAGTGTTTGCGAGGTCATTAAAAAATTTGGCAGCATTGTTTCGCGCACCACCACCAACATCTTGACTTGAGTTATTGCCAAGTCTATAGATTCACTAATGGAGGGATCGGTGAGAAATGTGGACAGACAAAGCGGCTCAATGCTTGCAAACAAAGGTGTTGCAGAGAGGTTAAAACACTCTGCTAAAATTCTGAAAGAATCGGATGCTCTATTAAGAATTGGCAATAGTATCTAGGATAATGTTGCCCAGCCTAGAGAAGAGGAAGAAAAACTTAATGTTTCTTACATGGTTAAAAATTTACCCCTAGTCTAGCCCAGTGTGGATCTTGGTTCCAATTTGGAAAATGAAGATTTTGATTTCTTTAACAGTTTGGTTGCATGGATTGAAATGATTTCAGGGTATGACCAAATTTGGCACCCCTATTAGGATGCTTTGGAGAAGGAAGAATCTATGGTTGAGAAGCTTCTACAACCTGTATATGAAGGTTTGAATGAGGAGAAAGGTAAGCTTCATTGGGGCCTTCTGGCAGTGGCGTTGGATAAGTTGGAGTGCATGTTTCAACAACTACTTGTTGGGAATGCATATTTAAATGCAAATCGCCATGACTTTCTTCACCGTGATGTGGAATCCATAGTGGAAAACTATTTATTTGGAGAGGGCTATGATGGACTTGTTGACTATCTCAGCACTATGTGTATTGGTTTTTCTCTGAGACAGCCAATTCAAAGCACAAATTTGACTGCAGCTGAATAATGTTTTCTTTTCTTCTAGGTCTGATATGTGGAGGCATGACGAACTCATGGAGGATGTAGCCCCCTATTTTTTAAAGACAGATGAAGGTTGGTTGTTGGATTTATGGATTTTGTCGATTTTTTTGTGGATGAAGTAGAAATATATTTTGAATCTGCAGAAAGTAATATTTTAATTTATGGACTGATCGGCAAGTTTGTGCCTGATTTTTTGTGTACGAGAGGATACTTTTGACTCTGATCTAATGTGGAGAATCCTCATTCAGAGTGTGCTAGAACAAATTTTGGCAACATTGAGATCTTCTTAGGGCACACTTGTTCTATGTGATCAATGAATCTAAAGTGTGGGATATCTCTATGTGCTCCTTTTTTCTCCTTTGTAGTGATTGGTCTTCAAGTGGTAGATTTTTGGGGGTGTTAAGCCCAATCATTCTATGTAACATCTGTTAATTAGGACTATCATTATTTGACATGCACCGCCAGTACTTTGGCAAGAATCAAATCCCTAAACGGTTCTTGTTGTAGGGTGGTCCCAAAAATGTGTGTCCCACTTTTTTGAAGATCTTGATTTTTGCTGAAATTACACATTTTTAAGAAAATAGGAGGATTTAAGTCTTCATAGATCTAATTTGAAGGATTAAATTGAAAATTGTTAGATTAAAGCCTCTAGGATCAAAGTCTCTTTTGTATAGTCTATCTACTAGTCACTCACACCTATAATCGAGTCTCCTTTGCACCCATCAAAATGCTGACAAAAAATCACTTTGACATTAAATTTTTGTGGGATCCAATAAATTCATTTGACAAACCCAAATACACGATGATAGTACTTAGAGAAATATTTTCAATGATTATAATTTTTATGTGTCAAGCTTATTGTGGCTTTTCTTTCTAAGTTTTACTAAACGTGGATTGTTTGACCATTTAGCAACTTCTCTGTTCGATACTTATGGAAAATAGTAAATTAGAAAATTCAATTATGAAAAATATCTAGGAAATAGGTATTTATGTTAACTTTCTATCAAAAAAAGAAAAAATGAATTTTGATATATATACAAATAGAGTTAGAGCAATCCAAGTGAACCTATGTCCAAATTATAGTTAATGTCACTTCATAACTCAATAATCTATAAAATAGTAAGCCAAATTGAATGAAACCAATTGGATTCTCTAGATATTGGTGTTACAAACCTAACTTAAAAATAATTACATTCTTATCAATTTTAGTAAAAAATTCATGTTGATCAAAGTGAGTGTCACTCGTGAGAAATGCTGATTTTTGAGACAAACAGTTTTTTGGAGAGGGAAAAATGGATACAAATAAATTTCAATTATTTTAAAAAATATTTATTTATAAACTAGAAACAAAATGCTAAAATTCACTAGTTTACATCATCTTCAAATTCTTAATGGTCTTATGGAAATAGGTGTCTAAAAGTGAATTTTTTGTATTTCAAAATATTCGTTTCAGTGTCCAAGTTAGGCAAAAAGTGGGACACAGTATTGTGCGATCACCCTGTAACTGAAAAAATCTTGATCTTCCACACTTGATTTATTGAAAATTGATCATTGTATTTGAACTGATTGCCATTCTTATGGATGTAGTATTGTATTATATTGAAAGAAATTATTAGAATTGAGAATCCCATCTTGAAAGTGGATATAGAGTATATGCACCAAGTTGTGAACCAAAAAGGGGGGTATAAGTGTACACATTGTTTTTGAAATTGGGTAAACCTGAACTTGGAATAGATGTTTGAGGGTCATGCACTCAAATTAAGAAGCTGTGTAAAAAATAAAACTTTTAGTACTCTGAATCTAGTTTCTAAAATACTATTTTTTTAAAAAAAACCAATAAGATTAAGAGGGTCAAACCTCACGCACATCAAAACCTATTCCTAATTATTTTCAGAAAACATAACATAGTGGTTTTTGTACGTTGTACAAAAGATATAATTATATTTACTATTTTTCAAATTCCTTTGGTTGGATGATATGTAAGAGAGAGATATATAAGTTGTGTATTTTTTTCTGAAATTTTCTGATGAGTATTGTTTTTCTATGATTTTATGAAGTGACTGCATCCTAGAAATTATGTACATGTTCGTGCCCTGGGCATAAATTGCATCAAAATAATTGAAAATAATTTTTTTTTCAGTGTATATAATCAAGTGTAGATCAATAATATGTAATTTATTTGTAATTTGGTTAAGTATATCAAAAGTTATTAAAAAAATCGTAAACATATGTCTTTGAGGAATATCAAGACACTGGTAAAGAAAATTAAAGTTTACTATGCTAATGTTGTCCAAATACAGAAAACATTATATGGCTAGAAAGTTAAAAAAAATTTATGAGATTATGGTGAAAATTATATATCTACCCTATTGACAAATTAAAAACCTGATGAAGATAAAGTTGAGAATTCATCTTACAAGATGAAAATTATCTAAAAGAACACAAATGGAGGCAAAATGAGCCTCCCAGCCTTCGGGTCATTTTCCAAGCCTGTTCCCAAGCCATAACCCAATCGGGTTTCTAAATTTCAAATAACCTGATTGGGTTCTAAAAAGAAAAAAGTACTTTTTCAACTCCTACATAACCCAATGGGGTTCTGGAGAATAAAATGCACAATTTTCACTTCTTCAAAACCTGATCGGGTTATGAAGAAGTAAAACTTATGCTCTCTCTCTCTCTCTCTCTCTCTCTCTCTCTCTCTCTCTCTCTCTAAGAAGCCAAAAAGTGATTGGTTTGGGTATGAGTCTATGTATGAGTTCAACATTGGTTGAATTGAGTCCAAGGATGGAGGGAGGGAGTTCAAATTAGTTTGAGTCATTATGGATGGACAAGGAAGTGAAATTTTTCAAAAGTATGATGTCTAGGTTACCAAAAGCCAAGGATCTGTGTTGAAGCCTTTGTGTTCAACCTAATTCCTTGAGGGAGTACCATCCTTTTATGAATTCCTTGAGTTGAATTACAATAGAACAAATTCTTTGACCATAAAGAAATAGCAAACAAACATACACTAATTATTTTACCACACTAAGATACCACCATACACATTATTATGATATGATATTTTGAAAACAATGTATTATTCTATTTTATTAATATTTATAAAACATTACCTCAGGGGTTTGAGCTACCCATCCATGTCTACTAGAACAAGAACTCCTTGGTGTGCTTGTAACACTAGCTGCACCCTACAATGCATATTATTTATGTATCAATTTACATTCTTCTATCCATAAAAATTTATTTACTTTTAACAGATTTAGGTAATTTTAATTAAAATAACATTTTAAAACACAAATTTAAACAAACATGTGTCGGCTCTAAAACATATCTTTGTTACGGGGTGCCACTGCTTGAAAATATGGAAATTATTGAAGAAATATTGTTTTGTTCAAAGCACGATCGGGTTTTGATTTGTTTTGCCCTCCTTCACTCAAAGAAATGTTTTTTTCTTCAAAGCACGATCGGGTTTTAATGTTTTTTTCCCTCCTTCACTTTGTTGTTCCACGGCTTAGGCATTAGAAATGGCTTAAGCCACAGGATTCCAAAATATAATATGTTTCTAATAACCCGATTGGGTTATTAGAAACATCTCAGAACCCAATCGGGTTATCAGAAACAACTCAGAACCCAATCCGGTTCAGAGAAAGATAGATTTTTTTAACAATATTGACTAGGCTTGGTTGCCAAGCCTTGTACAATTTTCAAATTTCAATAACCTGATCGAGTTATATGAAATTTGAATTTTTTTAAAATATGTATCCACTTTTTTGACTCACAACTTGGTGCACATACCCTGTAGCCTTAAGAGAGGTGAACCACTATAAATTTATTATCTTCTTTTATGTGTGTATGTTTTGACTGCTAATCTATTTTTCATTTATTCTGCACTTCTATTTAAATTTGAAATCAACAGTAACAATAGCCACTCGATTGTTTAAGTTTTCTGAAGATGTCTATTTCCTGCGAGTTGAGATATCACTGTCAAATTAAATTACATGTATCATGTAATTTATATGATCTATTGACATCTTAGCACAGTGACAGGTAGACTCAAGAGAAAGAAATGGTAAAGGTGAAATTGTGGGCAAAATTGTCCATGAAATCAAGGACAAAGATGAGTACAATTAGGAGCTCTATAGAAGATTGAAATGAGAATCTAAAACTCTTCAAATATCCCAGTACTTGATGTGCATTTTCATTTGACTTTCATTGCTGCCCTAATTTAGGCTCAAAGTATCGGTTATATGAATTATACTGTTAAAATTAAAAAAATTATGTATAATATTATTATGGATTGTGGAAATTTGTTAATTATTTTTATATTGGCAATGAGATCGATGGTTTAGGGCTTGCAAGATGCTTACTAGAAACTAGACTGACATTACATCTTCACCACAAGTTATTGCTCCTTGGCATGTTATTTCTAGTATGCATCAAGTTTTTTGGGCGAGGAATGCTAAGCATTTTGGGTCATCATTTTTGGAGGCTAATATGTATCCCAAAATTACGTAGTCTGACCAATGAAGAAATTTAAATATTGTGAGTCTATGACAGATTGATTTTCAAGGTTTTTGCAGATGTTTTTACCTCCTTTGATGTTTTCTTTCATCAATGGTGTTTACTATTTTCTCTGCAACCTTCTTTATTTGATGGATCAACCATTGCAACTGTCTATAAAAGACTCTTTGAATGAATTGTTTTCTTGATCTTCAACAAGTTTTTCCCAATCTAGTTTTTATCATATTACTAAATGCATGGATATCCCTTAGAATATTTTTATCATTATAAAATCTATATTCTCTTATCCTATCATCACCACAAAATACCCACTATCCTATGATCATAATTCATATGTAACTCAAACATGAAATTTGTAAAATCTTTATCTTAACTTCGATGGAACACCCAAGCTTGAAATTACATGTGCATAGACATTACAAAAAAGAGTTCCATTGTCATTAACCCAAACATGAAATTTATCTAATCTTTAGCTCAAATTTAATAGAACATTCGTAATTGAAAAAACACAACCATTAGAATGAAGAGCTCCATTGAGTCAATCCCTTTTTCCCTCACCAAAAAAATCTACAGAGTTTAGAGATTCACAGGTCTTTCCATGGGCAAAATTCTAAGCAAGCCTATTGTAGGGGAAAGAAAAGCGCAGCCCTCTTGTGTATGATATTGAGTGTCTGAAATAGGAAATGGTAGATAAAATGCATCAATGCCACTAATACAAGTTTCCCTAACACAAGAGCTCTTTTCATCATCCTGAACTAAAAATAAATTAGTCTATGGTATATTGTAGAGTCCACACTAGAAATACTAACAATATCGAAGCTATATACTGAAAACTCCAGAAAATGTCTAAATTAAAGATAGTCTCCTATTCTTTCACTAAGCCTTCATGCTTCTACCTCAGTATGGAGCGTTGCCATTACCACCATTCTAGTTCTTTAGTAGACAATCAAAATTTCTCTACCATTTCATAGATGTCCTCAATAAAGTAGAAAAAAGGAAAAATTCACACATATGTCGAGCAGTGGGTTGCATAACTACCTAAACCAAGAAAATATCATTAAAATTTTCTTCTGTAAGTTTGAGAGTTGCATGCATGATTGTTTATGTGGAGGTCATATATTTGTTCATAGAAAACAATGAAAAAGTGGCCATTAGACCTATGAAACCACTATAAACATGGAGAAATATTTTGTAATTTTACAATAATTATAAAAGTTTTTTTTTTTTTTAAATTACAGTTATTTTATTTCCTAATTATTATGGTATAATTCATTATCACGTAAGATGAGAAAGTGCTAAGGAGAAATGGATTTCATGGTGGCAGAGGTCTAGCTCTTGACAGAAGAGTTACAAGCCAGACATTTTTTCACTAAAAAGCTAAACATCTATGTCAGGGGTAGATGCATCTTAACAACAGAGGGACAGATCTAGGCAGTGGACTTTTTTAATAGTCGGGTATATTCAAACAGACAAAATATGGAGTTTCTCACAGTGAAAAGGAAGCTCAACAAGAATATGGAAGAAAGCTTGGAAATTGGTCTCGGGATCTTTCAAGGGATCTGTGGACATCATGGAAGCCACCCACTAACCCAAACATTATTCCCATTTTTCCAACCACTCCAAATCAAAGACTGTTTAATCCTCCACCACTAAAGAAAGAATGGTTGGGCATACATTGGGACATCCATAAGAAATGCTAAGACATCATAAAACATTATAGTGTTCTAGGTTATTACAATGGGATAAACAAAGACATTAGGAAGTGTTAATCTCTAAGCTATGTTGATGATTAGTGACCGACACTTAGTCATTCAATTAGGAAGTTTTAGTTGGATATCACTATGGCCGAGCTAAGACTATGCAAGGCTAAGCAACATTGTCGAGTAGTTTTCAGTTTGCCTAGTTACATTGTCGAGCCGAGTTACATTTTTGAGCTTAGTAGAGACATGGATGTTACATGTCGAGCAGGACAATTTTTGTATACTTGTCAGGATTGATAAAAAATTCAAGGATTAGTGATCCGACCGACTCATATAAGCATTTTGGGCTGACTTGTGTATGCATTTAATATTCTTCTACTAAGTTAGTTATGCATTTAATTATTTTATCATATGCATGACTCATTGTAAACATTTAATTATTTTACCATCAAGGAATGGATATTGGATCTTGATCGTTGATCCAAATATCGCTATTAGATTTGTATAGGTATATTAGATTGCTTTGAAACCCTATTTTTGTGTGTGTAAGAGACAACAGAACAATTGTCTAAGTGACTACATTTTGAAGTGAAATGCATAGAGGGTTATTTTGTTCAGAAGCAAACATCAAGCAGAGTAATAACATAGTGAACAACAGAGAAGAGAAATATTATATTATGAGATCATAGAAGGTACTGAAAAGAGGAGATTCGTCATCAGCATTAGAGTGCACATCGAAGGATGAATACTTGAGACATTCTAATAATTGTATCAGGTGAAAATCTCTTGACAGAGTGGTTCTAGTAGACCTTTCTTAAATCTCCTAACATAGTGCTTATTTCATTATAAGTTTCAAATCCTTTCACAGGGTAGATTGTAATGATCTTAAGCTCTTAACAGGGCAGACCTTTAACAAGGTAGATTACATTTTGTAATCAACATTTGTAACCGTAACACGTACACTTTATTATTGCAGTAGTGGAGAATTTTTTGGGTGTCATCCCCACCCCAATTTTGCCTATTTGGGTTTCTAGGTTACCAAGTTATTGTGTTATGCATTATTTATTTCATTTCATGATTGCTATCTTAGATTACTTTAGATTCATATATGTATGCATGTGGATCGAGTTTACTTTAAGTGTTTAATTTTGAAGATCTGATTCAACCTCCCCCCCTCTTAGTATCTTGCTTTCCCATTATTGTATTTCCAACAATTGGTTTCAAAGCTCAGTTCTCAAAAAGGGTCATAATCAGCTTGAGAATATAGATCTTGGGATGGAGATCTACAAGATGGGTAAAGTCATTGAGAATCAAAAGATTGATATTCAGCTTGCACTACAACAGCTTGAGACTACCACACAAGAATTAAAGAATTCCTTGACTGCAAGAAAAGATTTGAAACTTATAATGAAATAAGCACTCTGTTAGGAGATTTAAGAAAGGTCTGCTAGAACCACTTTGTCAAGAGATTTTCACCTAATATAATGATTAGAATATCTCAAGTATTGATCCTTCAATGTGCACTCTAATGCTTATGATGGATCTCCTCTTTTTAGTACCTTCTATGATCTCATAATCTGATATTTCTCTTCTCTCTGGCTCACTGTGTTATTACTCTGGTTGATCTCTCCTTCTGAACAAAATAAACCTCTGTGCATTTCACTTCAAAATGTAGTCACTTAGAAAATCATTTTTTTGTCTCTTACACACACAAAAATAGGGTTTCAAAGCAATCTAATATACCTATACAAATCTGATAGCGAGATCTGGATCAACGATCAAGATCCAATATCCATTCCTTGTTGGTAAAACAATTAAATGTTTACAATGAGTCATGCATAGGATACAACAATTAAATGCATAACTAACTTAGTAGAAGAATATTAAATGCATACACAATTTGGCCCAAAATGCTTATATGAGTCAGCTGGATCACTAATCCTTGAAGTTTGTATCAATCCTGACAAGTATAAAAAAATTGTCCTGCTCAACATTTAACATCCCTGTCTCTACTTGGCTCGGCAATGTAACTAGGCAAACTGAAAACTGTTCGGCATTGTTGCTCAGCCTTGCATAGTTTTATCTTGGCCATAGTGATAGGCAACTAAAACTGCCTAATTGAATGACTAAGTGTTGGTCACTAATCATCAATAGAGCTTAGAGATTAACAATCTCCCCCTTTGATATCAGTGAAAAAAACAAGGGGGAAGTTAGTAAAGAAGTTGGTAAGGAAGTATGAACGGATACAAAATGATACATCAGTATAGTACAGGTACACTTGTATATAATTTTTTAAGGCATTGTAAACTTTTTCAATAAGTATATTCTTAGGGGGAGTACTTAGCATACTTAGGCAATATTTTGATGAAATATACAGAAGTAATGATAAGTGTTTTTGCCACTAATATCAAAGGGGGAGATTGTTAATCTCTAAGCTCTATTGATGATTAGTGACCAACACTTAGTCATTTAATTAGGCAGTTTTAGTTGGCTATCACTGTGGCCGAGATAAACATATGTAAGGTCGAGCAACATTGCTGAGCAATTTTTAGTTTGCCTAGTTACATTTCTGAGTGGTGTAGAGACAGAGATGTTAAATGCCGAGCAAGATAGTTTTTGTATACTTGTCAGGATTGATACAAACTTCAAGGATTAGTGATTCGGCCGACTCATATAAGCATTTTGGGCTGACTTATGTATGCATTTAATATTCTTATACTAAGTTAGTTATGCATTTAATTGTTTTATCCTATGCATGACTCATTGTAAACATTTAATTGTTTTACCATCAAGGAATGGATATTGGATCTTGATCGTTGATCTAGATCTCGCTATCAAATTTGTATAGGTATATTAGATTGCTTCAAAACCCTATTTTTATGTGTAAGAGACACCAGAATAATTGTCTAAGTGACTGCATTTTGAAGTGAAATGCACAGAGGGTTATTTTGTTCAGAAGAAGAGATCAAGTAGAGTAATAACATAGTGAATATAAGAGAAGAGAAATATTAGATTATGAGATCATAGAAGGTACTGAAAAGAGGAGATCTGTCATCAGCATTAGAGTGCACATTGAAGGATCAATACTTGAGACATTCTAATCATTGTATCAGGTGAAAATCTCTTGATAGAGTGGTTCTAGAAGACCTTTTTTAAATCTCCTAAAAGAGTGCTTATTTCATTATAAGTTTCAATTCCTTTCACATGGTAGATTGTAATGATCTTAAGCTCTTAACAGGGTAGACCTCTAATAGGGTAGATTACATTTTTTAATCAACATTTTTAACCTTAATAGGTACACTTTATTATTGTAGTAGTGGAGAATTTTTTGGGCGTCATCCCCACCCCAGTTTTACCTATTTGGGTTTCCAGGTTACCAAGTTATTATGTTATGCGTTATTTATTTCATTGCATGATTGTTATCTGAGATTACTGAGATTACTTTAGATTCATATATGTATGGATGTGGATCAAGTTTACTTTAAGTGTTTAATTTTGAAGATCTGATTCAACCCCACTCTTAGTATCTTTCTTTCCCATTATTATATTTCCAATAGGAAGAATCACAAGGTTACATAGAAATGGATACCAAGATTGGTCACTCCTGAGAAAAAACAATAACTTTACAAGAGTCAAGTAGATAGGATGGACAAATTTTCGCTCACCAAAATTATTTCAGAAGACACCCAAAGCCAAGAATCAAATCAACTCAGCTTACAGGAGGAGTCATCTCTACCAAGGCCAGCTAAAATCTCTATCACCATTTTTAGAAGCGAAGTAGAACTATATTATTCCTACAGCCACTAGTAAGAGAACTAGTAGACTGTTCCTACAACATAGGCGGTTAGAGTAATTATTATATGCGATTACTTTTTTTCCTAGAGAAAACTCATTTACTTGTGTTAGCATAGATTTCTTGAAGCTCAATGCATTTAAATTTCATAGGATTAGTCATGAGGATTAAGAGAGTTTGAACCATATACTTTGCAGATGCCATTCCAAGTTTATGTCCCTAGTCAATAATTAAATGAGACCGAATGATCTAATTAGCCACCATTTAGGGTGTCCAATCCTAAAATAAGAGTCCAATGCTATGGGTTTCTGAGACAATTATTTAGCCAACCATTTTTGGTTCCATTGTCATGGATGGTGTTAATTCAAACTTAATTTTTTTTTCATGTTCCCAGTTTTTATAATTTAGGACTAAGTTTTAAGTAATCCTTTTATGCATAGAATGAGTGACCATCTTGGGAGATTCCTTCCTTGCAATATCCAGGTTGGACCATTTGATATTTTTAATCCTAAACCTGAGGAACCCCAAGTTGAGAGTGAAGAAGAAGAAGAACCATTTAAAAATCCATTTTCTAATTCCCTAGGAGAGATATCTTCACCATCATCCTCTGAAGGATCGCTACATTTGAATGACCTTTTCACTGAACTTGAGTATCAGGACAACCCATTTTCTCTTGTTATTTATTATCCAATACAACTAGGTCCTCCTCCAGGGATGGCTTAGCCTACCTATCCTTTCCCCATCCCTACTCAGCATGGTAATCATAATCTAGAAAACATACCTACCTATACACTTCCCAAATTTTACGGCCTTATTACTGGAGATACTGAAACCTTCCTTTTTGAATTTGACATCCTATGTAGGAGTTATGATTACACAAATGACACCCACAAGCTGAAATTGTTTCCATCTACTCTTAAGGAGGATTCTTTAAGATGGTTCATGGGATTAGGTGCCAATGCTATTGCGGATTGGGATTTAATGAGCAATATGTTCCTTTCTAAATATAAGGAGTACTATAGGGGTCATGATTTGAAGGGAGATGACATTTTCAAAATTTCACGAATGGAGGATGAGACCTTGGAAGGCTATGTCTCAAGGTTTATGTTTAACTTGCAGCGCAATACACAACATCGATTGAATGAGGAGTCACAAAAACATATTTTCTTAAAAGGTGTAAATGATGGAAGTATTGAGGCCTTAGACCTTATGGTGGGTGGAGACATCACTTAGAAGAACTAGGCTGACATAAAGAATATATGTCTGTACTATTCAAGGGCTAGTGTGAAGAAAGGTAGAGGACTTAGAGATTTACCTCATAAGTCCAATGGTTAAGGAGTATCTAAGATGGAGTTGTCCAATATTCTATCTGATTTCAAACAAGACATCATTAATTATGTTTCCACTCAGCTGGATAGCATGAAAGCAAGAAGGAAGAAGTAAGACATAGAAGCTATGCTGGCTGAATTCTGACCTCACTGCAGAGAAAGGAAAAGGAATTGTAAGTGAAAAATAGTTGCATCTGTGGACACTAATTTAATTCCCACCAAATTTTAAGCTATAGATGAGGAGAATGGAAAGTTTTTTGACATTTCTCAAAGGTTATTATGGGCTCAAAGACAAGGTATGCCTCAACACCCCTTGAATAATTTGGTTATAGTAATATAAGTTAATGGAAAAAAAAAAACCCTAAAAATTGTGGCCCTCAAGGAGAGAATTGGAATTATAATTGGTCTAACCAATAGCCACAGTATAACCAAACCTATCAGCAACAAGATCCATTTAACCCATACCAACAATAATTTAACCAATATCAGTAACCACATCAGAGTAACCAATGGAAACCACATGGTAAATGGCAACAACAACCTCAGTGGAGACCCAACAAGCCTAATCAACACCAACCTATTATGCCTCAACCTTAGCAGAAAGATATTATGCCTCCACCTCCTACAACCAATAATAATCCTTAGAATCCAACACAACTGCCTGCACAACCAACTCCAAATCCTAATAACAAGAACCAAGCTTATTCCCTACAAGTGAATGATATTCACTTAAGATTAGGAACTACATTGTTTGAACCTAAGGAATGTATAATAAATGAAGTTTTTGATACTAAGGAAATACCTAAGAATCGAACCACTACTACTCCACCTATTCCATAATCTACACCAGTATCGAAAACTATGCCTTATCCATAGAGATTGGTTCAATCAACACCCTAAAAAGAAAATCGTATTATAGCTGGTTTTATTGACCAACTTAAATAAATGACTGTTCAAATTCCTTTATTGGATGCCCTCAAAGAAGTTCCAATTTATAATAAGGCAATCAAGAAACCATGTATCAAGCAACTTGGTAGAAAGAAGAAAGACCCTGACACTATCCACGTCCTTGGCAAACTTTCTGATGTCATATTAAATAAAGTTTTAATGCCTAAATGCTTTGATCTAGGAAGTCAAATGGTTACCTTTCATATCAATGGTATACAAATATAGAATATCTTGATTGATTTAGGAGCATCCATCAATGTAATGACTAGGGAAGTTTTTTTGAGACTTAGCATCATTGGTTTAAGGGAAACACCTACAATACTCTAGTTAGCTAATAATTCCATTGTTAAGCCAGATGATATGGTATAAGACATCATTGTAACACTTGATTCCTTGTATTAACCCTTGGATTTTATAATCTTGTCCCCCAAAGACACTCTAGAAGGATATCCATTAATCTTAGGAAGACCTTGGCTGGCCACAGTAGATGCTTTCATTGCATGTCACTCAGGAAAATGACAATAGCTGATGGGATAAATACCAAGAAACTATCTCTGTATTCTCTAGCCAAACCTAAAGTTGAACTTGAATAGGATATCTGGCCAGATCTAGGTGATGCTACCCTTGAAGAAAATTTAGTATAACAACTCAGGGTTATTGGAAGAGATTCATTTATGGTCTCAGAAGAGGAAGATGACATACTAGTGGAAATTCTCGCCAATCAGTATGGCTATGAAACTTCATCTTGTCATGTCCCTAACTCTTCCCTCAAAACCATACTACCCAAGAAAACCTCACCTAAGCTTCATGTAGCATCTGATTACCTTCATACCTTGTTACCACATGAGATAAAGTCACCCTCTTTTGCATAAATTACGATGTCAGATAAAGTAAAAAAGGTAGAAATTTCCTTTAGAAAAGAGTTGTATGTAAATAAGAACCTCACAACATCTCACATGACCATTCTTTTCCAACTTTTGAAAGAAATTCGGAAAGCCTTTGCATGGGAATATACTAATATGAATGCGTTAGACCATAAGCTTTGTACCCATAGGGTTTACATAAGTCCTGAGTCTAGACCAATTAGACAAGCACACAAAAGAATTATCCCTGCTCTGAAAGATGTAGTGAGGACTGGGTTACAAAAACTCCTTAGTGTTGGTTTTATATATCCTATTTCTTATAGCCAGTGTGTTTATCCTTTAGCAATTATTCCAAAGAAAGGGGGAAATGGAGAGTTTGTGTGGACTATAAGGACCTTAACAAAGCCACTAAAAAGGATCTCTTTCCATTACCCTTCATTGACCAAGTACTTGACAACCTCATTGGTAAAAAATATTTCTCATTTGTAGAATGTTTCAATGGATATAACCAAATCTAGATATCACCAAAAGATCAGGATAAAAAAACACTCACCCATCCTTGGGAACATTTTCTTATTTGGTCTTTCCATTTGGATTGTGCAATGCACCTACTACTTTTTAGTGAATGGTAAGTAGTATTTTCTCTAACATCTCTACTGGCTGTGTGGAAATATATATAGTTGTCTTCACTACACATGGAACCACATTTGAGGAGGAGCATGATAACTTGAAGAAATTTCTCAAAACATGTTAGGAGTATAACCTCTCCCTTAACAGTGAGAAGTGCTACATGATGATGAAAGAGGGAGTTGTTTTAGGATATTACCTTTCATCCTTTGATATTCAGGTTGATCCTGTAAAGATTGCGGTGATCAGCACACTTCCAACTCTAGTAAAATAAAAGGATGTTAGGAGTTTTCTTGGAAACTCTAGTTACTACATGAGATTCATCAAAGACTTCAGCCAACTTGCAGCCCCATTGTACACCCTATTGAAGAGCGATCAAGAATTTAAATGGACAGTTGAACGTGAATTGTCATTTCAAAAGCTAAAAGATGTTTTGACAAAGACACCTATCCTCAAAGGACCTGATTGGAAGCTTCCATTTCATATTCACATGGATGCATCTGACCATGTAGTTGCAGTGGTGTTAGGGAAAAAGGAAGGTACAGTTGAGCATTCTATTTATTATATTAGTAAAAATTTACAAGATGCTATACTGAACTATATTGTCACTAAAAAAGAATTGCTAGCAATAATCTATGCCCTCAATAAATTTAGACATTACATCACTGGTTATGAAGTATTTGTATACACTGATCATTCAGCCATGAAATAATTGATGATCAAGCCTACCAACACTGATAGGTTGGAAAGATGGTCACTCCTTATGCAGGAGTTTGATGTGAAAGTCATTGATAAACCAGGAAAAGCTAATGTGGTGGCTGACTTCTTATCTAGATTACAAGTTTCAGATGATCCTACAGTAATTGATGATAGCTTCCCTGATGAGAACCTATTCTCTATTGATACTTAAAATCCATGGTATGCTGACAGTGCCAAGTACCTTGCTACAGGAAGGACACCACCTCATTTCTCGCCTAGAGACTGTAGAGTTCTTTCTGAGATAAGATTAATTTTTCATGGATCTTGGGATTTATGTTTTATGCAGGTCCTAATCAGGTCACCAGAAGATGTGTTTAAGAGGACGAGACTTGTGACATCCTTATTTATTGTCATGTTGAACTGTGTGGTGGCCATTTTGTAGTAAGCGGACCGCATACAAAATCTTGACAATACGATACTATTGGCCTACCCTCTATTAGGAGGAAGCTAAGTATACAAGGCATTATGATAGATGCCAGTGCATGGGATACCCAACTAAGTCAGATGAAATTCCCTTGTAGCCTTAGGTGTTGGTGACACCATTTGACAAAGGGGGTATCCATTTCATTGGACCTATCAAGCCATCTTCTCACGGTAAGTCATATATCTTAGTGTGTACTTACTATGCAACAAAATGGGTAGAAGACTAAGAAATGTGGCATGCTAGAGATCATAAAGTAGCATAATTTCTATATGAATATATATTTACCAAGTTTGGAGCATCTTGTGAGATGGTAACAGATCAAGGTGCACAATTTACTTCTAATCTTATCACTGAATTGATGCATGAATACACAGTGAGACATGGTAAATATTCACCATATCATCCCCAGGCCAATGGATAGGCCAAGATAAAAAAAAATAGGGAAATTGAAGCAATCCTAACCAAAAAAGTTGGCATTCACAAGAAGGACTAGGCTACCTTCCTTCCTAAAGCCATTTTAAATTATAGAACAACATGGAAAATAACAACTAGTTTTACCCCTTTTGAACTGGTTTATGGAAAATCTGCATCTATGCCTATCGATTTTCAACACAAGACTCTTCAGACAACATTGGAATTAGACATTGACCTTAACAAGGCATAGGAGGAATGGATATTATAGTTGAATGGACTGGATGACTATCAGAAATTTGTACTTCACAATACTGAATTGATTTAGAAGTAGAGGAAGAAGTGGCACGAAAAGTTCATCAAGGAAAATAAATTTTCAATTGGTGAGTGGGCCCTACTATATGAATCACACTACCAAAAAACCCTAGGTAAAATTATGATGGCTAGGACCTTATGAGATAGTCTCAGTGTTTGAAAATGGAGCAGTTTAGTTTTCTACTATTGATCCTATATGATTGAAATTGCTTGTCAATAGTCATCGACTCAAGATCTATCACAAACCAGTGAGTCGAGAAGACTTCCTGCAGTAGTTCCAACCACACAATGACAACAACACTCTTGCAGCAGAAGAATCTGGGTCTTCCACCCAGATTTCCACTAATCCTTGATTTCTATCAAAGATTCCATAATAAATGTTTCACTTCATGTAAAATTATTTCTCCATAATAACAATTCACCTCACCTCCTCTCTATACCATTTTTCTACACCATTGAATCACTCCATCAGTGCATGCCATATTTCAGAACAATCTTCCTGCAGTGCTTACCAAGTTCATGACACATAACTTTGTTCATATTTTATTTTATTTATTTTTATTAGGATTACGTGTTCTTTTAATTTTTACTCTTGCACGACATGGCCTAGTGGGACCCATGCCTTAAACTTAGTTTGGGGGGGGGAATATTCCATATTTTTCAAACTTAAACATTAGGATGTAAAGGATGAAAATACATTTTTTGTCTTTTAGAGATGACTATCGTCATGTGTTAAACAGTCTGTCATTTCGTAATTGCATCATAATGATTGAAATGAATTAAAAGATATTAAAAGATGGAGTATAATTTATGATTATATGTTCGCATCGTGTTTGGGGTGGAAGGCCTTGACACAAGAGAAGTTATTATAATACATTATGCATTAAAATACTTTTAATTTCCTGGAGTAAATAATATTTCTTACTCCATTGTTCTGATCTGGAACACTTTGAGTCCATAAAATTTTGAATCTTGATTTTGCTTTTTAGTGCTTCTCTAAAAATCTTCTGCAAAAATTGTCTACAAAAATGGGGGGTGATATTCAGAGACATGAGCCAACTAATCACAGAGTTTTAATAGGAGATGCATCCAGTCCTGAAATGTTCTAGAGAAATTTTTGGTTGAATTACTGTCTGAGCCTCAGTGGTTTTGACGAGGAGATTTCTCTACAGTTTTTAAATACCCCGCAGAATGGGTTCACAGTGGTGAAAGGAGTGAGAATTGAGTTTACAGAAAACATTGTGGCAGAAGTGACAGGGTTTCCACTTGAGGGTGAGAAATGGACTAAGGACCTTGATTTACGCTCAACTTGGGCACAGTTCACCGTGCATGGTGATCAAAAGTTAGGAATTGAAAAAAAGAAAGGCACTTTAAGGATATCATTACCCTTGGATTATATCCATCTAGTTTTGTTTATCATACAATAGTTTACCTGTGAAGGGTGCTACAAATATCTATATGGTCTACATTTAAAAATCTTGAGCAATCTTCACCATGACAATAGACTGGTAAATTTACCTTACTTTTTGGTTAGTATTGTGAAGAAACAAGCTTATTTGGTTTAGTAAGAAAAAGATTAGTCAGTTTCTCATCATTTCTTAATTAAATTAATTATGGAAAGAGATTTGATTAGGAAAATGGTAGGAACTTGAAATGAATTTTTAAAAATGGATGAAATAGAGCCTAGAATGGTCAGCCCTAGAGGCCAGGGTGTAGGGAGAAGGGAGAAAATAGTAACTGGGGTTTATAAAATAATTCAAAGAATAGGAACCATTCCTGAAGCTTCTTCCTCTAACCCTAAACCACCTAGGAAGAGAGCGTGTGACATTGGTACTCCTATTTACAGTAGGAAGAAAAGTAAAACCACAAAGTTGATGTTATTCCTGAAACTCCACCTTCTTTAAAAAGCAGGTCTGCCTCCAGGAAAGACAAAGATAAAACCCTAGAAATAAAAGAAGTAATTCTAGAGTAGCAGCCCAGCAATGAGGATGATAGTGACAAAGCCAAAATAACCTTTCCCTCACATGAGGAAGAAACAATAGAAAAACCTCTTATAGCAGCTACAGAGGAAGTGTCTACCAACATGAGGAAACACACTTGAATCCTCCATGCTCTTCCAAAGCCCCTGCTAGAAGAAGTGCAAGGCTTTCGGCAAACATCAACAAGGATGTTGAGTCTCCTATTAAAAATGTTAATATAGAATCCTCTGAATCTATGGAGAGATCCTCTTCGAAGACAATGGTTTAGGAAAATGCAGACAGTGACACTGTTTCCCATTATAAGAATTTAGAAGCATAAGTTAACCCTAATGTTGACTATATCCTCAGTGATACTGATGAAGATTCTGTAGAGGTAGAGGAGTTTGTTGATAACTATGTTAGACAAGATTTTCCTGATGATTTAGAAAATTTACCTTCTAATGAATTCCCCAAACTGAATAAGGATGTTATTGAAGAGGTGCTAGAACAAATTAATAAGGATGGGTTGGAAACACTGGCTAGGGAAGCTGAATCTTGTCAAGGGGATAATGTAGTAAAAACTCTCATTATGTGGAAAGGAAAGTCCTCCACACAGGAAAAACTAATAAAAACCCCTCAGCTTGCGCAAGGATGGACTGACATTTTTAATCAGAAACCCATGCCACCACCAAACCTATCTACACCCCTAACTGTAGGGTTGGGTTTTGTATCAGAAATTGTTATGGGAAAGGGCATAGTGGGAGTTAGAGAAATAAGATTTTAAATGAACCATTGATGAGAAAGATCATCAATTGGAGAAGAAAAAAGATCAAATTGATGTGTTGAAAAGAAAGGTTGATTAGATAACTGAATTAATTCTAGAGGTTATGGCATGCAAATCACCGACACCAGTATATATTCTATTTCTTAAGGAACAATTCATTAATTTCAAGTTAACTGAAAGGAAACTAAGTGTGTGGAAAATAGTTTCCTATGCTAAAATCCCAAGAAGATGATCATGCAAATTCATATTTAACCCTTAGCAATTACAGAATGAAATACAATAACATGCATACATAGAAAAATGAGAATGACACAATGATTTACCCTGGGGAAAACCTTTCGGTAAAAAACCCCAACACTCCAAAACTTGTACAATGTATTAATCAAAACTAATACTATTTACAATACACTTGCAATGCAAGTTATTTCAGGAGATAATTGACACTTGAAGACAAATTGGGAAGCATAAAAACATTCCAACAATACACTAACTTCACTCAGATTTGCAACCCTAAAAAATGCTTATATCATGCGCTTCACATTTTAGGGAAACTTCCAAAAGGCAGCTATATTAGGGTTTTACCATTCTCCAATTGTAGAAGAGTGTAAATTACTCAATTGATTAGTTTCCACATGTCTTGCACATCTTCACCTATCATTGAAACTTCCACAATTAGCTCTTACAATTATTAATGACCGTCATAGGAATCCATCATAACCATTTCAGTCATGATTACCTTACACATTGTCTAAAGTGCCGACATTTGGAAAATATCAAATGTAAGGAATATACAAGGTTGAGACACTTTATTCCTAAAATTATCCCACTTTTGGAACACCTTGTAAGAGCCAAAGGAAATAACAGGATTTTAATTGCTATAGGCCGAGAGGCCCATAGACTCCGAACACTATCTGAACTTCTCTGTGCCCACAAGTTTTGTAGATGCATCCACAACATTCTTTATTGTATCTACCTTTTCCAAACTTACCTCTCCATCCTCTACCATATCTCTCACAAAGTGAAACCACACATCAATGTGCTTGGTTTTGGCATGGAAAGTTGGATTCTTTGCAAGGAAAATAACACTCTAACTATCGCAACAATGTGTAATCTATCTTGCATCAACACCAACATCTGAATATGGTCTCTTAATCCAAATGGCTTCCTTACAAGCATGAGTAGCTTCCATGTACTCTGCTTCTATTGTGGACAAAGAACCCATAGGTTGTATCTTACTCATCCAACTGATGGCACCACCAAACATAGTGAACACATAGGCACTGTGGATCTGTTGCTGTCAATGTCACCTGCCCAATCTGAATCCACAAACCCATGAATACAAATTGAATGTGGAGCTCCAGAAGAGTTTCCATGATAGCATATGGAATACTCTGATGTACCCTTCAAATATCTGAACACTCTCTTAACTGCATCCCAAAGTACCCATCTAGGTTTAGCCATAAACCGACTCAGGACTCCCACTTCTTGGGCAATGTCTGGTCTAGTATAGACCATAGCATACATAAGGCTTCCAACTGCACTTGCATAAGGTACTTTTCTCATGTCCTCCACCTCACTAGGAGATTTTGGACAATCATCCACAGATAAATTTGTTCCCATAGAAATAGGAACACACAATGGTCTACAATCTGCCATGCTAAACATGTCCAACACAGACTCCACATACTTACTCTGACTCAACCAAAGTTTTCTATTAGACCTATCTCTACTAATTTCCATACCCAAAATATACCTGGCTACCCCTAGATCTTTCATCTCAAACTGTGCTGACAACTGAGACTTCAAATCAGAAATCATAACCATACCCTTTGAACCGCCTCACAATAGGTGTGGAATAATCATGCTCGAGGCCTTTCTTAGGAATGGTTTATTCAATATAAGGACTACTTCTCCTGTTATGAGGTGCATTTAACTTGTCAACCTAGGGACACATACTTGAAATGGTCAGCATGATATGTGCACTAGGTTCCTTAAGGAGTCATTCTACTTATGCTGTAGGAAGGTAAAAATACATAAAAGAAACCTACACTAGTGTTGCAGGAAAAGAATACATTTATCTCCTTACTGAAATGAATGCTAGAAATTGCAAATTCTACTTAAACCTATACTTTCAGCCTAAAACATCCATTATAACTATTCTTGTAGATGTTGCAGGAACATTCACAAGGTACGATGCTGCAGGAAGAAATTGTAACTTCTATCTGAAATATTGGAAATGCTGGAAGGAAATATATTCTATTCTAACCTATTCCACCTCCCAAGTGGGCCCCCTTGGTGGGTTTTTGCTAATCTATTAACATAGAATGTAAACCAAGGATTACTTCATTGTATTTCAAAAACTCATTACATAAAAACAATACATGAAACTTGAAATAGATTGCTGTAAGATACAACAATTTTCTTCCAAAAACTTATTTCTCTAACTTTCCTATCTAACTTCAAACTATTGGTCCAATCCCTATATATAGAGGATCTAACACTTATTACAAAATAGAAAAGAAACTATCTTGCTGAAAACATGCCGGAGAAGAAGATGGAAATGCAACACCACGCATTGTGGGTAATAAAGCTCGGGCGACCAGTTCAACATAATAAAGTGTAGAGGGAATATAGAAAAACTACATCCCTACATCCTAGAATAATGGCTCCTCCATTGTAGCAGCCATGTTTCGTGGTGCTGCGATGATCACTTTGCCGTAGCTGGTCCTCAACAATCTTCCTTGAATGTTGTCGACCACTCTCTAGCCACTTTCTCTCTTGTCAAGTTGGTTATGATGCAAAAATATTCTTGCAAGAAGCTTAATCAAATTAAATCCAAATATTAGAACATATATTCTGATGGTTTTATGAAATACTGCACTATATGTATAATATTAGTAAAATATGTCACAAACATCTACCCATGGTTTATCAATTCTATCTGGACTTTATCACAAGTTTTGACTGGCTAAGCTCTCAAATGTTTTGTCAGAAACTAGAACAGTGTATTTAAAATTATACAAAATAAAGGCAATAATTTGGCCTTATCATCTGCCCCTTGGTCAATCAAATGCTTGTCCTCAAGTATTGCATCTTTTGGCAATTGACCTAAAGTCACCAACTTCAGTTCTTCCTTGCCTCTGGCTCTTGAAGGAGTAGTAGAATCATCTTGTTCTTTCCCAAACTTCCCTTCTGTGATCCTCCTGTAGCCTGTCAAGTTTGGCAGTGTTGATGTCATACAAGGGCCAAAGGAGCATGGGCGGCTGCATTGTGAGTAGACACCAGAGCTCCTGCCTGATTTTCCTACCCATCCCTATGTATTTTGGTTCTCAGTGTATAGCTGCTTCAAGGTTAATGGGGCTGTGTGGTTCTGACCTTTTGAATGCCTCTGATAATCTGCCCCATCTACTTCTGGCACCGGTTAAGGCTCTTTGGAAGACAAAATAAGACATTTTGTCATATTTTGCATACACATCTGCTCTGAGTTTAAAATTTTTATCTCTGATTTCCTTTTTAATATTCCCATATGTTAGTTTGAACCAATCCCTCAGGAATACTTTTGGTTGACTTCTCTCTGCTCTTAATGGTAGGGGTTCCATTTTCTCAAGTTCTCTATAATTCTCCAATTGTCTATCATAGTTAGCCTCATTGTGCATCCAAGAAATCAGGGCCCTTAGGTGTATATCCCCTATGTAAGGTAGGGGGTTCCATTCAGTCTCTGTAGGGATGATGAAATTATGCACATACAACTCACAGAGTAGGTTTTGTTGCCAAGATGGAAGTGTCTGGTATAAACCATAGAATTCCTGGGCTGATTTGAACTCTGTATTTACATCTTTGAGGGTCATCATCAACTAAAATAGGAGGAATTGTTCTTTTAGATAGATGGTATAGACCCTAGGTGGAGGTCTACAAGAAATTATCTGGTCAATCAGTTTAAGGGCATGTTCCATTCTTTGTTTTTGTCTTGCCAATTGATCTTTTAATATTGCAATTTCCTCTCCTTGTACTGCTATTACTTTCTGCAATTTTTTTTTCTCTTCTCCCCATAGAGTGGTTGTCAGCACATGATTATTATATAAATGGAAGAGAAGCATTTGTAGAGTAATTGGACCACTGTTTTCATCTTGGTTATTCTTCTTCCTTTGTTCGCTCCATAACTGCTCTAAGAATTTTACTAACCAAGTTCGCTTATAGGAGACTAAAGCATTTCTTGTGCAAGCTAGCTGGTGAGTTATAGGGGTTTCTTTCTCATGGGTTGGAACATCTTGATGACTAACTCATGGGTCATTTTGACATACATTTGGCTCAACTTCACACTCCTCATCTAGATTTTGAGGAATGTCTGGAATCTCAGACTGGCTGGGAGAATCATCCAGAACAATATGGATAGGAGTTTCCTCCTCAAATTGTTTGGGGAAAGTGGTTTGAATTTTGGTGGGTGCTTTAGGAGTCTACCCTCTCATCCTAGAACTTCTTCTTACAGGGTTTTCCTCAACCTCTATGGCCTTTTTCATACTAACCCTTTTTGTTTTCTCTGTTGCAGGAGTAGTGGCTGCATGAATAGTGTCTGCAGGAGTAGTGGTTGTAGGAACTGACTTCATTTTCTTCTTTCTTGAGACTTGAGGGTTTCGTGGCTTAGCTGCAAGAACTAAAGTTTGTCCTACTAAATTTTTTTTTCATTTTTTTCAAGTGGCAGTAGTTATATTTCTCATGTGAGTGGATAAAGGCACATTTTCTTATAAATTTTTGGTTTTTGCCCCTTGGGTACTTTGCTCGGCAAATGGGTTAGGGGAAACTGCATTATCTTGGCTAATTTGTACATTAAGGGCAATTTGAGCCTGTCAGATTTTATGATGGACAAATTCTTCCCATGCTATAGAGGAGGCATCCCTAAGAGATCTTTCTATGAGTAATTTAATTAGGGCATGGTGAGTAACAAATTTGTCTTTCCCTTTCTGGGTTTCTTCGGCACTAATGCACATCATATTAAACAAAAAATTGGGTGCATTCATTGGGATATTATGTCGTACATAACTAAGCAGCTTAAAATGATGCACATGCAAATTAGAGAATCATCCTTCACAGGTGAAATACCTGATAATGTGTGTGGCCAACTCCTGATATGGTGGAGGAATGGACATCCTTTTGCATCCCTGTTTAGTGATCTCCAATGGAGGGTCTCCTGGTAGGGTGAACTGAACCCTGGCTGACCTAGCACCGTACACATTGGGGTAGTGTTCCCCTACTACTGGAAAACTGGTTACTTCCACTATTCACTCCTCTGTTGCAACAACTGTCAACCCCGATACCGTTGCTTGGCCTTCATCAAATGTGTTTGCAAATTGTGTTGCTGCTTCCTCATCAAACTTCATCAATTTTAAGAAATATCCCAACCATCCACAGGCATTAAATCTTCTTACTGCCTCAACATCAGATAGTAAAATACCATGAACCACTGGTTCATGCCACTACAATTGGCCCCCCATTTGTGCTTACCAAATTCAACCTCTACTCTGTTCTTGATAATTACCTTCTTCTCTTTTGAATTTTAGACTACCTCTTGTAAAACCACAGACCCTCTTTCACATTCTTCTGATATTCTTGATATGAACAATAATAATGTACTTTAACAGAATGAAACATAGATATTCATGTGAGAGCAATAGTTATGCCATGGTTTTAATACTAGGTCACATATAGTCTGACAGTTAGGGGTTTATTCAGAATAAAGGTACGACACTTGACACTTGTGTGATGCGGCAGCTGAATTTTAATTAAGACAATGTCGAAGTACAGATTTGTGGATTTTAACAAGTAAATAGAAATGACATTTTAAGAATTGGCACACTTCCCTGCCCCCTACAAAATATTGACAAGTGTCCTCACTTGTCAGACTTGGCAGAAGGTACGGAATTGGATTAAGGCAACAATGATACATTTATTGCAGTATTCGATATAACCAACGAAATATATGCGCTAAAAATGGAAATAAATTTGAAAATCTTGTACCTGTTAATTGATCATCGCACATTCTAGGAAAGATTGGTGAGAGTGGAATGATGACATCGGCGGTCAGCATGCATCAGCGCATGATCTCTTTATTGAAAGCATAGAAATATGATGACGTGGAAGGTGGGTGGATGGAAGATTAAGAAATGAAATGGGTTGAAAAAGAAGAATGTAGAAAGTGAATGGAGAATTCAAACTTTATGTAAACATAAAGTTTTTATTATGGTCATTCTTCGAAGGAATTCTTATTGAAGAGATGCAGGAATAAGGTTGACACCTTCTGCTGCAGGAAGTGTTACCTGTTGATCCTTTAAAACTGGCTGGTTGAATTTTCGTAGGAAGCCTTCTTTTGTCTATGGCTGGTGATATAATTTTAGCCTATGTCCATTGACTAGTAGCTTGAAGTATACAAGGTCAATTGTGGTCAACTGGACTGCTCCATTTGTAAATACATGGCTTATTTCATATGGACCCAACTATCATGTTTGCAGCTTTCCTGGTATCTCTTGGAATCTAGAATCATGTAATAATGCCCAATCTCCAACTTTGAACTGTTTACTCTTAATATGGGTATCATGCCATTGTTTCCTTTGCTTTTAGACAATTTCCATGCACTACAGGGCAGACTTGCGCATTTCATCCAAAGAATTGAGATGCGGAAAGCGCTCTCTCTGTGCTGCAGGAAGATCAGTATTTAACTCCAGCGCTGTTCTTAATATTTTGTGTTCAAATTCAATTGGTAGCATTGCTGTTTTACCATATAACAGTTCAAATGGAGTGAACCCTATGGTGGTCTTCCATGTTGTTCTATATGCCCAGATGGCTTCTGATAGTCTACTACTCCAATCTCAGCAATGCAAATGAACTGTCTTTGTTAAGATTGCTTCTATTTCCCAATTTGTTACTTTTGCTTGTCCATTTGCTTGGGGGTGATAAGGGCTTGATTTTCGATGTCTGATATTATATTCCTTCATGAGCTCTGGTATCAGATTGGAAGTGAATTGGGTACCTTGATCAGTAACAAGTTCTCTTAGCATGCCATATCTAGTAAATATTTCTTCATACAAAAATTCAGTAACTTTATGATCTTTGGCATGCTTCATTTCTCTAACTTTGACCCATTTGGTCAGGTAATCTGTGCACACCAGAATGTATGACTTCCCATTGGATAGAGGGTCTATTGGGCCAATAAAGTCCATGCCCCATTTATCAAATGGTGTTACCACCACCTGTGGGTTTAAGGGCATTTCATCTGATCTTGTTGGTCAGCCCATTCTTTGACATTTGTCACACTTCCTTGTATAACTGGCTACATCTTTATGAAGTGTAGGCTAGTAGTAGCTAGTTGTTAAAATCTCTTGTGCTGTTCTTTTGGCTGCAAAGTGCCCTCCACATGGTTCATTATGACATGCATAAAGAATGTCATATGTCTCATCTTCTCTCACACATCTCCTCATGACTTGGTCAGGTCTAGTGTAAAATAATGTGCTATCAATCTAAGAGAAATGAAAGCTTTTCTCTACAAGCAGCTTCTTGTCCTTATAAGAGAAATGTATTGGCATTTTGTTAGCTACTAGGTAATTAGCTATATCAGCATAGCATGGATTCTAGACAGCAATATGAAATAAATGTTCATCTAGAAATGCATCATCTATCAAAGTGGTATCTTCTTCATCATGATGAATTATGGATAGATTATCAGCTACCACGTTTGCTTTCCCTAGCTTGTCAATGATTGTTATATCAAATTCCTACAAAAGAAGGAGCCATCTTGCTAACCTGCCTATGATGGCAGGTTTGTTCATGAGATACTTAATTGTTGCATGGTTAGTATGAACAAAGATAGGATAACCAGTCACATAATGGTAGAATTTGTTCAGAGCATAAACTACTGCTAGAAATTCTTTTCAGTCACTGTAGAGTTTAACTCTGGTCCATGTAGACTCTTATTGATATAATAGATTGTATTTTCAAGGTTTTTAGACTTTTTTCCTAAGACAACACCTACGGCATAGTCTGAAGGATCTGTATGTATGTGAAATGGCAAAGTCCAGTCAGGACCCCTAAGTACTGGTGTAGTTGTCAAAAGTGACTTGAGTTGCAGGAAGGATTCATCACATTCTTTTGTCCAATAAAATTCAGCATCTTTGGTAAGTAAGTTGTACAGAGGACTAGCTATTTGACTAAAGTTCTAGATAAACCTCCTATAATAGCCAGCGTGACCTAGGAAAGATATGACATCTTTTTGCTTAGTAGGAATAGGGAGTGTGAGAATTACCTCTATCTTCATAGGGTCTACCTAGATTCCAGCTTCGGAGATAAAATGTCCCAACACCACTCCTTCCTACATCATCAGAAAGCACTTTTCACTATTGAGAAATAGGTTATGTTCCTAGCATCTGATTAGTACTTTCTCCAAGGTCTTCAGAGCTTCCTCAAATGTGACACCGAATGTAGTGAAGTCATCCATGTAGATTTCCATGCAATCATGTGATATATCAACAAAGATGTTGATCACAGCTCTCTGAAAGGTAGCAGGTGCATTGCATAATCCAAATGGTAATACTGAATAGGAATATGTGCCCCAAGGGCATGTGAATGTGGTCTTTTCCTGATCTTCAGGGGCAATTCTTATCTAATTATATCCATTGTATCCATCCAGAAAGGAAAAATATTTCTTTCTAGCCAAATTATCCAAGACCTAGTCAATAAAAGGTAAAGGAAAGTTGTCCTTCTTTGTAGCATTATTTAATTCCTTGTAATTCACACATATCCACCACTTACCTCCTTTCTTAGGTACAATGACCAATGGTGATACCCACTTGCTATCAGAGATTGGATAGATGAATCCAGCATCCAACAACTTCTCCAACTCAATTTTAACTATTTCTCTTAGTGCTAGATTTATTCTCCTCTGTGGTTGACCAACTGGCAAGCTTCCATCACTAATGTAGATTCTATGGGTGCGGAGTTTAGGGTTTAGTCCCTCCATATCCACATAATCCCATGCAAAGGATTTTTCATGCTAACTGAGGAGCTTGGTTAACAATGCCAACTGTGATTGGGATAGCTTGTTGTTTACATGTAGGTTACGACCAGAGGAAAGTTTTACTATTGTTGTTAGCTCTGCCATTAACACTTTGGGCACTGGACTTGTTCCTATTTCACTTGTCAGTAATTGATCAATCATTTCAGGGGTTGCTTGAGATATACATTCCTCATAGGTACATAGCTATAAAATAGAACTTTCTGAAACATCTTTAGCCACAATACATTCATTGGTAAGAATTCTTTGTATCACATCATCTTCCTCTTGCATCTTTAGAAAATATTTCCTATGCAACATCATGAGCTGGGCTACTAAATTCAGCTCTTCCTCCTCATCTCCTAAGTCTCACCAAATAGGCTCTCCCATGTCTGGCCGGGGTTGGGGAGGAGGATATAGGGATAGCTTCCTTATGGCTTGACCATTTCAAATTGTCATACTACCTAATCTGCAATCAATTTTGGCATTAGTGGTGGCTAACCAGGGTCTTCCCAAGATTACAGGATAGCCAGCAAAATTTTCTTTAGGTGATACGATAAGAAAATTAGCAGGATACTCTCATGAATCTAAGGTTACTATCACATCTTCTATGAGACCCTCTTGAGTAACAGTTGAACTATCAGCAAGGTTTAACACTACGACTGTTGTTCTTAAGCCTTCTATGCTTAGCCTATGCATTGTATATTTAGTGATCACATTTATTGCTACTCCCAAATCAACTAGAGAATTTTTCACAGTCTGTCCATTTATTATCAGGTCAACTACTAGACTGCCAGGATCTGAATACTTTGGTATTACCACCTTTCCTAACATGATATCTGCTAATTTCCCTAGAACATGTAATGTTTGAGGGTCTTTCTTCTTCTGTCCTGGATTTTTAATGCATGCTTCCTTAATAGCCTTTCCATAAAGGGGTATATCTTTGATAGCTTGGACCAGAGGGATTTGAATGTTCATATTTTTCAGCTGCTCAATAATATCAAATGTTTCTTCCTCTTGGGGTATAGGCTTTTCTTTGTTTATCCTATGTGGAAAGGGTGGATTTGAAGTGTGGATAGTAGTTCTTCTAGGTATATCAGTCGGCTGGCTGGTATTTGGCAGTGTGGCTTCTGGAAGTAGTGTTGCAGGAGTGTCTACAACTTCTGTAATAATATGATATTCAGGTGTAGGCAGTGTGGTACTGGACCTCTAATGGATATCAGCTATCTCTAAGGAATAAGTAGGGAACTATTGAGTGTCAGTAGTGTACGTTTGCTACTGCTGCTATTTTTTGTTTGGATTTGGCTGCGGTTGAGTAGGCAATTGGGTGCCTTTGGATTAGCATTAGTTGTTACAGGAGGTGGCATTATTGTAGGTGGTTTCACTGGAGGGGATAATTGTGGACAGCCAGAATTTTGGTTAGGCCACTATGGAGGCCCCCTCCATCGATTATTTTGTTGCCAATTTCCTTGCAGTGGTTACCATTGATTCTGTTGATTAGGCCCTTGGTTATTTTGTTGATTTTGCCATTGGTTATTTTGCTGGTTAGGCCACTAGTTATTTTGTGGGTTTTGCCATTGGTTATTTTGCTGGTTAGGCCTTTGGTTATTCTGCTAGTTTGGCCACTAGTTATTCTGCTGGTTTGGCCACTGAGGTTGAGAGTACTGAGAAGTGTTCCGATAGTTTTAGTTTTGCCACTGATTATTGTTAAAATTTGAAAATTGTAGAGGATCTTGTGGCATACCTTGTTATGATGCCTATGGTCGATGTTGAGCAATAAAGAACACTTGGTTGTTGTCTCCTTCTATCTTCATGTAGTCAATTGGCAAATTTTGATTTTCTAGGTTTGCTACCAACTTACATCCGCAATCTTTCTTTTGTTTGCGGCAGTGTGGACAGTACTCATCCAATTGTGATTCAACTTCTGCATGCTTCTTCTTGGCAGTCATTGTGTCAAGATGTGTAGCTACATCATTTATAATATCTTGCTTGAAATCTACAAGAAAATTAGATATCTTAAGCTTTGAAACACCCGAACCAATCCCTTTTGTGATTGTGGGTTGGTATCCTCTGCCTTTCTTCACAGTTGACCTTGAGTAGTTGAGACATATTATATTGATGTCATCCCAAGAGGATTGGGATATTTCTCCACCAGCCATAAAGTCTAATACTTCCATACAATTGTTGTTTACCCCTCTCAAGAAGACTAGTTTTTGTGAATCCTTTGCTAGTACATGTTGGGGATTCTTCTGCATTGTGTACAAAAAACATGAAACATAATCCTCCAATGTTTTGTCTTCCTTTTGAGACATCCTAAAGATATCATCTCCTTTTGGGTCACTGCCTTTGTAATAATCTTTATATTTCTACAGAAACAACATCTGCATCTCATCCTAGGTACCTGCTGCATTGGCTCCTAACCCCATGAACCATCGTAAGGCTGACTCTTTTAGTGTTGCAGGAAACAACTTGAGCTTATGGGCATCGTTATTATAGTCAAAGCTTCGACAGAGTATGTCAAACTCAAACAAGAAAATGTCAGGATCCTCCGTTATAAGACCATAAAACTTTAGAAGAGAAGTTGTGGGTATATTTTTAAGATTAGCATTGTTTATAAGGCTTGGGAGAGGAAATGGGAAAGTAGGGTGTGCCATTATTGGAGGTATTTGATTATGGGGTTGCTGCTGGAAAGGAGCATTAGCTACTGGATTGTTAACAATAGGTGGATTTGGACTGAAATTATTTAGAAAGTTGGTCAAGATTTCTGCAAAAGGTCAGAAGCCGCTTGTATCAAGTGGTTATGTTCTAGAGGAAGATGTTGCAGGAAAGTCGAGACTTGCATCTTCAAAGGGTAACTCAACTTGTTCAACTTCCTCATTCAAATTAGCAGACTCTGCTAAGAGAAATCTGCCATATTCATCTCGTCACCTTTCTCTTCGATGCATGCAATTGAATTCTTCATGCTTGTGAAGCAATTTTTAGGGATACAAATCTAAAAACTAATCTATAAATAAAAAAATAACTCAAAAATGTTCCTAGCTTGACACCATCCCCGACAGCGGTGCCAAAAATGAACCGCCTCACAATACGTGTGGAATAATCATGCTCAAGGCCTTTCTTAGGAATGGTTTATTCAATCTAAGGACTACTTCTCCCATTATGAGGTGCATTTAACTTGTCAACTCAGGGACGTATACTTGAAATGGTCAGCACGATATGTGCACTAGGTTCCTTAAGGAGTCATTCTGCTTATGTTGTAGGAAGGTAAAAATGCATAAAAGAAACCTACACTAGTGCTGCAGGAAAAGAAT
>MU223545.1:1228608-1272803 GCA_018584345.1 Thuja plicata | reverse complement strand
TACTTAAACCTATACTTTCAGCCTAGAACATCCATTATAACTATTCTTGTAGATGTTGCAGGAACATTCACAAGGTACGATGCTACAGGAAGAAATTGTAACTTCTATCTGAAATACTGGAAATGCTGGAAATGATGGAAGGAAATCTATTTTATTCTAACCTATTCCACCTCCCAAGTGGGCCCCCTTGGTTGGTTTCCGCTAATCTATTAATACAGAACGTACACCAAGGATTACTTCATTGTATTTCAAAAATTCATTACATAAAAACAATACATGAAACTTGAAATAGATTGCTGTAAGATACAACAATTTTCTTCCAAAAACTTCTTTCTATAACTTTCCTATCTAACTTCAAACTATTGGTCCGATCCCTATATATAGAGGATCGAACACTTATTACAAAATAGCAAAGAAAGTATCTTGTTGAAATTATGCCAAAGAAGACGATGGAAATGCAACAGTCCGCGGTGTGGGTAATAAAGCTCGGGTGACCAGTTCAACATGATAAAGTGCAGAGGGAATATAGAAACACTACATCCCCACGTCTTGGAATAATATCTCCTCCATTGTAGCAGCCATGTTTCCTGGTGCTGTGATGATTACTCCACCGTAGGTGGTCCTCAATAGTCTTCCTTGAATGTTGTCGACCACTCTCCAGGCACTTTCTCTCCTGTCAAGTTAGTTATGATGTGGAAATATTCATGTAACAAGCTTAATCAAATTAAATCCAGATATTAGAACATATACTATGATGGTTTTATGAAATACTGCACTATATATATAATATTAGAAAAATATGTCACAAACATCTACCCATGGTTTATCAGTTCTATCTGGACTTTATCACAAGTTTTGACTGGCTAGGCTCTCAAATGTTTTGTCAGAAACTAGAACAGAGTATTTAAAATTATATTAAAAAAAGGCAATAATTTGGCCTTATCACCCTTCCCAATCAACAACAAATCATCAACATATAATGAAATAATAAGAAGGCGATCATTGTCAACTTTAAAATAAACACAATGATCTAATTTCGATCTTAGAAAACCAATCGACAACACAAAGGCATCAAATTTAAGGTACCACATCCTAGGAGATTGTTTCAAACCATATAGAGACTTCTTTAATCTACAAAACAAAGAATTTTTACCTTTCTGAATATAGTGCTTAGGCTGTGACATATATATCTCTTCCTCCAAATCACCATGAAGGAAAGTTGTCTTCACATCCATCTGTTCTACCTCTAAATCATACGATGCTGCTAGAGATAACAGAAATCTAAAGGATGTAAGCTTTGCAATAGGAGAGAATATTTCACCATAATCAATTCCCTCCACCTATGAATACCTCTTTGCAACCAATCTAGCCCTGTACCTCTCAACACTGCCATCTACACAGAATTTCTTCTTAAACACCCATTTGCTTCCAACAGTTTTCTGTCCTTTAGGCAAAGGTACTAGGTCCCAAGTTTTGTTCTTCTCTAATGAAGCCATCTCATCATTCATGGCCTCAATCTAGGAACCTGCATCTTCCATGCCTATAGCCTCTTTCACAGATCTAGGCTCATCAGTGTTTGTAATCAAGGCATAAGAACAACTGGAATCTAACATAGAAAATCCAAACCTCTCTAGTTTCTTTCTTTCTCTCGTAGATCTCCTCAAGGGCTAAGGTTGAGGTTTTTCTACCTCTTCTTCTAAATTTTCAGAGCTTCTAGAGCTCTCCTCATCATCAGATCCATCACGGTGTCTTTGTTCAGTCTTCTCAAGGGTAGGAGGCAACTGAACAAAATCTTCTTACATTTCTTTTTCATCTGGCTGTAGCACAATAGGAGAAGGTGTTAGCTCTCTAAAAATAACATTTCTAGTATACAACACCTTACCAATCATAGGATCCCAAAGCTTGTATCCTTTCACACCAACACTGTAGCCAATGAAGATACATTTTACAGCCTTGTTTTCCAACTTAGATCTTCTTTCCTTAGGCACGTGTGCATAAGCTTCACAACCAAAAACATGAAGATGTCTAACTGAAGGCTTCTTACCAGACCACACCTCCATGGGTGTCTTACCAACAAGAGCTGATGTAGGAGATCTATTAACCAGATAGCAAGTAGTGGCCATAGCTTCAGCCCAAAACCTTTGTTCAAGGTCAGCTCCACTAAGCATATTCCTAGCCTTCTCCATCAATGTCATGTTCATTCTTTCTGCAACTCCATTTTGTTATGGGGTATAAGGAGTTGTCTTATGCCTCTCGATCCCTCGTTCTTTACAGAGCTGTTCAAACTCTGTTGAAAAAAACTCACCACCATTGTCAGTTCTCAAACACTTAATTCTTTTACCAGTTTGATTCTCTACGAGAGCTTTAAATTCCTTGAACCGACTGAAAACATGTGTCTTTCTTTTAAGGAAATAAATCCATGTCCTTCTACTGTAATCATCTATAAAAGATACAAAATATATATATTTGGAGAGTGAAGGAACTTTAACAGGACCAAACACATCCGAATGGATAAGATCCAAAATACTAGAAGACTTGTGAGAACTGGAGTAAAACTGAACATGATTTTGCTTACCATAAACACAGTGTTCACAGAAGTCAAACTCAAGACTACAATCATTTAACCCCTCAACAAGGTTTTTATTTTTTAGGGTTCTGAGACCCTTCTCACCAATGTGGCCAAATCTCATATGCCACAACATTATCTTTTTGTAGGAAGTTTTCCTTCCAAAGTGTTAGCACCCTTAGGTACACTTGCTGCACTACCATCAGAACCCATTATGATAGACTTCTTCACTGCTAGTTCAAATGGTGGAGATGAAGTGACTGCTGCTCTCTTTCTTGAGATAGAAGAACTAGTGCACTGTGAAGTGCAAGCATCCAGCTAAAATAGGGTACCTCTCCTAGTACCTTTTGCGAGCACTATAGCTCCTCTAATTATCTTGCATCCATCTTTTGAAAAAAAATACTTGCACACCTGCATCATTCAACATACTTACAGATAACAAGTTTCATACCAAACCCAGGATGTGCATTACCCCGTTCATCCCCTTTTCTCGTCCATCAGGGAATCTGATAGTGACTCTTCTTCGTCCAGCTATCTCTAGGTGAGAATCATCACCTAGGTGCACCTTTCCACCATCAAACTCCTCATACTTTGAGAACCAACTTTGATGAGAGGTCATGTGAAAAGAAGCACCTGAGTCAATCAGCCACACATCATCAGATGCATGAGTGGCCAAGCCTATGACAAAAGCATTGCCATCTTCTTGAGATTTTTTAGAATATGAATCTAGGCTTTTCTTCTTCTTCTTTGGCTCTTTGCAGTCCTTACAGAAGTGCTCAATCTTACCATAGTTCCAACATGTTACCTTAGACTTTCCAGAAGTCTTATATTTCCCACAGGATTTGGATCTACCCTTTTCAGACTTATTATCATTTTTCTTTCCTCTGTCTTTGGATCTATCGTGAACAACAAGGGCTTCCTTGGTTGAATTGGAAGTTTTCTTTGCATCTCTTCAGATAACAGTGAAGACACCACATCATCCATTTGGAAAGTGACAATAGTACTCCCTAGGGTCATCACAAGATGGTCCCATGAATTTGGCAAGGAACATAGTAGGGTCATACATTAAACCTCCTCCTCCAACTTGACACCAATTGATGTCAATTGTAAAATCAACATGTTAAACACGTTTAGGTGATCTGCAATGGATACCCCTTCCTCCATTCTTAGAGAATACAACTTATTTCTCAGGAACAATCTATTCACCAAGGACTTGGCCTGATACACAGACCCAGGCTATGTCCACAATTTTTTGTGGTCTTCTCATCGAGAACATTCAGGAGAACAAAATCTGCTAGAAAGAGTCTAATGAGACCCTTAGCTTTCTGATCCTTGAGATCTCAATCTTCTTGAGGCATTTTTACTAGTTTTATATCATTATCAACTGCCTCCCATACATCATGGTCTACGAGCATGTCTTCCATCTTGAGTTTCCACAACTCAAAGTTTGTGCCATTGAACTTTTCCACCTCCATTCTACTGTATGAAGAACCTGTCATCTCTTCCTACAATAAGGTTATGAATAATCTACAAAAATACTCCCACTAAACTAGATATTAGCTCTAAAAACCCGTACCCTAACAAATAGAACCAAACTTGGCTAGGCTCTGATACCAACTGAAAGGAAACTAAGTCTGCAGAAAATAGTTTCCTACGCTAAACTCCTGAGAAGAGGATCATGCAAATTCAGATTTAACCCTTAGCAATTATAGAATGAAATACATTAACATGCATACATAGCAAAATGATAATGACACAATGATTTACCCTGGGGAAAACCTTTCGGTAAAAAACCCCAGCACTCCAAAACCAACACAATGTATTAATCAAAACTAATATTGTTTACAATACACTTGCAATGCAAGTTCTTCCAGGAGATAATCAACACTTGAAGACAAATTCAGTAGCATAAAAATGTTCCAAAAATACACTAACTTCACTCATATTTGCAACCCTAAAAAATCTTACATCATGTGCTTCACTTTTTAGGACAACTTCCAAAAGGCAGCCGTATTAGGGTTTTACTATTCTTCTATTGTAGAAGAGTATACAGTACTCAACTGATTAGTTGCCACAATTTCTTGCATGTCTTCACCTATCATCAAAAATTCCACAATTATCTCTTATAATTATTAATGACCATCATAGGAATCCTTCATAACCGTTTTAGTCATGATTACCTTACACATTGTCTAACGTGCTGACATTTGGAAAATATCAAATGTAAGGAAATATACAAGGTTGAGACACCTTATTCCTAACATTAACAAGGATTATGGAAGGATTGAATCCCTCTATTTCAACACCCCATGAGCTTTATGATGCATTTCAATCAGCTGCTATGTCTTTAAAGAATTTATTGTGTGAGTTATATTTGGGTAATCTTTCTATGCTAGATGGAAAGGACTAGAATTCACTCCTTTATGTGGGGGATGTCCAATTTAGAGTAGTAATGTCTTGGATACAAAATGAAATAAGCAGGGAACATCAATATTTACCTTATAGAAATAGTGAAATTGAGACACCCTTGCTTATGACAGGTGAAGTTCAACATTCTAGACAAAATTTTATTGATTGGCTTTTGGTCACTGTGAATCCAAGTGGAGCCAACAAAGTTTACCCAGTTAGAGAGAAAACCTATACAAATTGGTATCAGCACTCATCGCATGATATTGTGGCTATAAATACTACTTGTAGGTAGAGATGGATAAGGATGTCCCATGACCTAAAGGTTAGAGAATCCCATTCTCGACATAACCTGACTCTTGCTACTAGATGAGCTCCATGATACATCATGTTGGGAAGGATAGTGCTTAATTATTATTTTCCATTAAGATTCCAACCACATGATGTTCTCTTACAACCATTACTAGCAATAAATGAAAATGCAGAAGATTGTGACATGGCCAGAGAAGTTCAGAGATGGGAAAGACTCAGGGAGAATCATGGATAATTTAACTACATTAATAACGAGTCAGGGGAGAAGACTGTCAGTGACATGAAGCTGAGAGCCAAGATCCGCAACTTTATGATTGTTGGAGACCAACAATAGGATCATTTGGGGGAATGATGAGCCTCTTTAATGGTCATCTTTCTAAGTGATTTCTATTTCTTTTCAAAAAAATTATTTGCAAAATAGATACATGGACTTATGGTTTTATATGTATATTTTAGATGTGTAAAGGCATAAAGTAGGAAAATGGATGATAGAAGAACATGGTATATTTTCTTAAAACTAATGGACAAAAATGAAAGAACATAGTAATTATAGTTTCTAATGAATGATCCTTTGCCTATGCTATGTTTTTGGGTAGTTTCCTTCGTGTAGCCATATATCTTGAAAGAGTATTAATTAGAACTTAACACTTTCTTTCTAATATTAATGATGTGAATATATATGTATCAAAGTTTGTGTGTGCATTAATCATTTTGCAGGGATCAGTCATGACCTATTTAAAGATAAGAAAAAAGGTGCTGAAGAAGTCTAAACCAGCCATTGCTACAAGATGACTTCATGTTGAAGAAGTCTATTAAGTTCTTGAGAAAGTTAAGGTGTTGCTGTAAGATCTTCACATAAGGAACAAGTCAATATAGTTTTCTGTTAAATGCAGTGCACGGATCTAGGACCCACAACACGCTATATTCTGGGAGGACTTATTCTTAATGACTGCTATTCCTATTATAAGACATTATATGTATCTGTAACAATCCTCATTAATGGAGTGATATTAGATTTAGGGAGTAGTTATTGTTTTCCTTTAAACAAGATGATTTTTGTAACTCTTGGGAGTTAGTCAATTGTTCTGAATAGAAGTTTTTGTAGCTGTAATACTATTTTATCTATCCAAGTGCATTTATTTTCCATGAATGAATAGAATGCATAGTTTGAGTTCAATCCTTTTATCTTTATTGTGTTTCTATTCAATCATCCAAGGGGGCCCACTTGGTGAGTGAATTACTTTGTTAGAGTAGGAATCATTTCCATGCTTATTTAGAAGTGAAGTGGAACTATGTTGGTCCTGCAGCCACTAGTAACAGAACTAGTAGATTGTTCCTGCACCATAGGAAGTTAGAGTAATTCCTATCTGTGATTACTTTTTTTCCAGAGTAAACTCATTTTCTTGTGTTAGCATAGATTTCATGAAGCTCAATGTATTTAAATTTCATAGGACTAGTCATGAGGATTAAGAGAGTTTTAAGCATATACTTTGCAGATGTCATTCCAAGTTTATGTCCCTGGTCAATAATTAAATAAGAGTGAATGATCTAATTAGAAACCATTTAGGGCGTCCAAACCTAAAATAATCAGTCCAATTCTATGGGTTTCTAAGACAATTTTTTAGCCAACCAAAATCCAAGTTTTCCAATTTTAGGAGGCCTATTTGGGCTAAAAGGGCTACAAGGGGCCTAAAACTAGGAATTTGGGAACTCGATGGAAGAAATTTACAAGAATCCAATAGAATGGATCAAGATTGATGGAAATTGAAGGGAAGAAATTGTGAACACTCTTTCCTATTGCAAAGAATAGCTTGGGAGCATAGTGGATTGATTGAGTCTATGGGTGCATAGCTGAGTTGAGAAGGATTTGAAGGGCATTTGAAGTTGGTGTAGAATTCTAGGGGGAAGTAGGGGGCTAGAGGAGTGTCCTTTGGTTAGGGTAGAGATAGATGCCCTAGGAAGGCCAAAGATAAGGTCTTGAAAAGAGAAAGAAAACTCTTAGGAGTCAGAACTCCCCACCAATGTGGTATCAGAGCCATTGAAAGGCTTGGGGAGTGAATTGTGTATGACAAAAGGAAGTGATTCAATTGTAGAAAGCATTATTGTGACCAATAAAGAGTTGGAAAGGGACTTTTCAGAAAAAAAAGTCAAGAATAGACTTCTAGAAGAAGCTATAGAGGAGATGAAGTAGAAGTTTGCATAAGTTGTAGAGACTGCAAGAAAAATGAAAGAATAGTTAGGAGAGGAAAAAGATAAAGGAAAGAATCAAGTTGAAGAGGAGAAAGAACCATAACCAGACCCTCCATTACCTGAGTAACCTTTCCTCAAAGCCCTCAAGTAACTAAGTAGAAAATAATTGGAAGAAATCCATGTATTATTTGGAAAAATGGATGCAAAATTAGTGATGGAATGGATTGAGGGTATGGAAAATCAATTTGAGTGTGATGGAATCACAAAAGAATAAAAGGTAAACATAGCCAAATCAAGATTGAGAGGACAACCATTAAATTGGTGGAAGTTCTTGCAAGAGGAAAGAGAAAGAGAAGAGAATAAACCAATAATCAATTGGAAGGCTATGGTGGCCAAGGTAAAATAAAATTACCTACCAGAGGATTATGACATCCAATTGCATAAAAAGAGGCAGAATCTCAAACATAAGAATTTAGATGTGGCATCCTACACTAAAGAATTCCAAAAGATATGCCTTAGGTCTAGAGTACAAGAGATAGAGAGCCTTAAAGTTGCTAGGTATCTCAATGGACTTAGGTGGGACATTCAAGAAGAGTTAAGCCTCTTTACCTTAACTTCTATCGCCCTTAAGGTGGAAGAAAAACTCATAAAGAAGCAAGATTCAAGCTCTAGGGGTAGAGGGAGAGGTGGAGACTCTAGAGGAGGACATAGAGGAGGTTCTAGTGGTAAGAGAAATGAGACTAGAGGCCAAGGAGACTCCAATTTTGTTGAGAAAACAAATTAGTCAAAAAAAAGGGAGGATATGGCAGAGGAAGAAGTTTTCACAGTGGTGGAAGAGGCAGATCAGGTGGCTTTGGAAGAAGCTCATATTTTTCTTCAATGAAATGTTATAATTGTGGAAAATTTGGTCACCCTTCCTATAGGTGTCTAGATAAGCCATCATCTTCAGAAAGAGAGAAGGAAATTTCATATGTGCAAGAGGAAGACAGTACTAAGCACTTTGAGGTAAGTGTTGATTTAGAGAAAGGAGAAAGTCTAATGCTTAGGAGGATCTTGATTAAAGAACCTACCAAGGATGAACACAAACAAAGGAGGGATCTTTTTAGAGTCAAGTGCAAGATTCTTTGCAAGGTGTGTAGGGTCATAATAGACTCAGGGTCTAATGATAATGTGATCTCAAAGGAAGGAGTGTAGAAGCTAAAACTAACTAAGGTACCCCATGTTTTTCCCTAAAAAGTAACTTGGTTGAATAAGGGGAAAAACATATTGGTCAATGAAAAAGTGTGGGTTATTTCATCATATAAAAGTATCAAGATAAGATACTCTGTGATGTTCTAACAATGGATGCATTCCATCTGTTACTTGGAAGACCATGGCAGTATAACAGAGAAGCAGTCACCATTGTAAGGAGAATAAGTACTCATTCAAGAAGAGTGAGTGACCTATAAAATGAAATCCTTGATAGAGGAAGATATAATGGAGAAGATGGACTTCAATACACTCCCAATGAGGGGTAAAAAATCCCTAAAAGACGTGAGGAAGGAAGAAGGAGTTGTCTATGATATCGTGGTGAAATCAAAGGAGGAAGAGATTCTCAAACAGACACCTATGTTTGCAGAAGTAAACAATTTATATATCAGTTTCAATACATCATAAATGAAGGGACACTAGTGACACTACCTCCAAAAAGAGAAATCAGTCTTTAGATTGATTTTGTGGTAGGCGTATGATTTCCAAAAAAAGCTGCCTACAAGATGACACTAGAATAGAAAAAAGAGATTGAAAGGAAAGTACGAGAGCTTTTGGACCAAGGTTTGATAAGAAAGAGCATCCATCCATGTGTTGTTCCAGTGGTATTGGCTCCTAAAAGGGGATTTGAGTGGATAATGTGTATTAACTCTAGGGAAATAAATAGGATAACAATAAGGTATAGATTTCCTATTCCTAGAATAGAAGACTTAATGGATTGCTTAGGGGGTGCTAAATACTTCTCAAAGATTGATCTTAAAAGTGGATATTATCTGATTAGGATGAAAGAGGGGGGATGAGTGGAATTCAGCTTTTAAAACCACAAAGGGGCTCTATGAGTGGTTAGTAATGCCCTTTTGGCCTACAAATGCACCTAGTAGATTTATGAGGGTGATGAATGAGGTTCTAAAAGACTATATAAGAGTGTTTGTTGTAGTATACCTAGATAATATCCTCATATTTAGACAAATAAAAGAAGAACACATGAAGCACCTATAAATTGCATTGAAGAGGCTACAAGAAGAGAAGATAACCATAAATCTTGAGAAGAGTGATTTCATGAAACAAGAATTAGTATACCTAGGATTTGTAGTCTCTCAAGGTGACTTGAAGATGGATAAAAGAATAGTTGAAGCCATTTTGAGTTGGCCTACTCCTAAGATAGGAAATGAAGTGAGAAGCTTCCATGGTTTGGTTTAGTTCTATAGGAAGTATGCAAGGAGATTCAATAAAATCTATGCACCTATCCTGGATACCATAAAGGGTAGAGTCAAGACTAAGTTCATATGGAGCAAGGAAGCTAATGAATGGTTTGAAAGGTTGAAGAAGGAAGTGGCTACCCAACCTATACTAGTGTTTCCAACTTTTGACAAATTATTCATTATGGAATGTGATTCTAGCAACATAGAAGTGGGTGCAATCCTAAGATAAGAAGGTAGACCGATAGCCTTCTTTAGTGAGAAATTGAATGAGCTAAAGTCAAGGTATTCATCCTATGATCTAGAGATTTATGCTTTGGTACAAGCTCTTAAGAAGTGGAGGCACTATTTGTTTCCAAAAATTTTTTTTGTATAAATAGACAACAAAGCCTTAAGCTACATAAATACAAAAGAGAAGCTTAGTTCGAGGCATATAAAGTGGATGGAATTTCTACAATCATACACCTTCACAATCAAGCACAAAAATGGAGTGAACAACAAAGTTGCAGATGCACTTAGTAGGAGGTTTCTTACTATCCAAGAGATACAATTACAAAGAACAAGGGTTGAAGGATTCAAGGATCTTTATGAAGGAGATGCAGATTTCTCAGAGATATACAAGGTATGCAGTGATTTTTAAAATCATTTCGATAGTGAATATGTTAACTATACATTGTAGAATGGTCTACTTTTTAAGGGGAAACAACTATGTGTTCCAAGGGGTTCCATGAGGGAGAACCTCATCCAAGAGAATCACAATGGAATTTTGAGTGGACATTTTGGGTTAAACAAGACCCTAAACCTAGTGGAGAGATTCTACCATTGGCCTAAGATGCAGAAGGATGTAAGGAAGTATGTTGAGGAATGTAGAGTATGTAAGAAGGCAAATGAAACATCATCAAATGTAGGGATCTATCATCCATTTGCCATACCAAATAGGCCTCAGGAGTTCATAAGTATTGAATTTATAGTGGGACTACCTAGGACTCCAACTGGTTTGGATAGTGTGTTTGTGGTAGTGGAAAAATTTAGTAAAATTGTTCACTTTATCCCACGTAAAACAACACATGATGCCAGTCACATTTCCTTCCTTTTCTTTAAAGACATAGTAAGGATTATTAGGATTGGATTATATTGAGAGGGGGGGGTGAATCAATTTAATAGCACTTTAAATAAATTCTTCTTCCATTTAAACATTAATCATACATTTTTAGTAAAGAAAAGAACATAAGTAAATGACACAGTACTCATAACACCATATTTTTTTACGAGGAAACCCTGGCCAAGGGAAAACCCCGGTGGGGATGATACCCACAAGCATGCACTAAAGTATAGTGTCCATGTAAGGAGACCTAGCCCTATTAGGAGCTGAATATTACATAGTACATTTCCTTGTTAGGGAAATATCAACCATGTTAAAGGTTCAAAACACCCTTTTAGGGGCCTCTGAGCTTACAACTCTTACAATGCAATTCAGTTACAAAAAGTTCTTAGTCATGAACAAAACAAGCATCACTAATGCTTTGATAGTTCCTTTATAGTTCTTCAATAATCTTTGCATTTCTCTGCTCTGTCATTCACACATCTTCTCTCCCAGATAACTATTACATAAATTCATTCAATCTTTACCAAAAATATCTTACATATATATCTCTCAACTTTACAAAGTCATCTCTCAGTATGAATATTACAAATAATACTAAGTCAACCTTCAATACAAAATACATTTAATATAGTAAACATTAAATGCATAGTTAGCGCTATTGCATAGTCAATGTGTAGGCTATCAAAAACCAAAATACAACTTCGATTGCCTAGAGTCCAAGTCATACTCCCCCAGTCTCCACTGTTGTCCAACTGCTCTGTATCGTTGTTCTTCTATAGTTTGTTTGTCTTCAAATCCTTCTAACTCATCATAGACTTAACCAAATCCAAATCGATCTTAGTTGGAGGTCAAAAATACTCCAACTATCTTCCTCTAATCTTGCTTTTCCTAATTCATCGATCTTTGTCTTTGACATCAAAAGTAATTATGTATCTCTATTACTATACTTAGTCAATTTTAAAACATAAAAACTTATCTTCAAAGTAATCAAACTTAAACCCATATGTGTTTCCATAAATGACAACCAAAAATTTAAACATAGAGATGAGCTTCAAGTATGGATAAATTTGGAGTGACAAAGCTCCTCAGCAAATTAAATCTTTTCAATACTCTCTCTTTTTAATTTTCCAATACACTGAGTTTGGCCAATATTCTTGTAACTTCTATGTCTAGTTTTGTTGTGGACTGCGAAGATGTTCCAAAACCATCCATCAAATTTTTTAGAGTTGCCCTTTCATTGGCAATAGTATCCTCAATATTCTAAACATGTATAATAGGATTCATGCAATAGCTAAATAGTTTTCTCCCATGCCCAATGCAGCTCTTTGCATTTGCCAAACAATTTTTTATAATGCCTAAGTCCCATGTGATGGACTTGTAGACTTTTGTCAGCTTCTTCCCTAAATATGTTTTCTCTACCTTCTCCTCTACAATCTTCAGGAAATTTTCATAGTGCCCATAAAATTCATCAAGTGTAATTTTTAAGTTATTAATGCCATCTTTGTGCTAGAAAACTATAGGTACTAGAAGCAATTTATTCATAGTATCAATAGCTCTAGTATTTAATTTTTCCTTCTTGCCTCCTTTCTGTTTAGATCTTTCTTTTGCTTTGTTTAATGCAGTAAATGCCAGTTTTACCAATTCAACTTCATCCATGCTATCAATATTTATATCACAGCTTGCCAATAATGAAATAGATGGTGAGTTTACCTCTTTCTTTTCATCTCCTTGCTGCTCCATCTTCTGTTCATCATCCTTTTTCTACTCAACTTCCTCTTTCTATTTTGTTTCATCGGTAATAGAGGTGTCCAAATTTCCTACAAAGGGGTCCTTCTCATCTTGTGAGGGGTCAAGGGTCATTGCCACACTAGAGACATATAAATTTGGTGGAGGGTCTACTTCACTCTTCTCTGTGGATGTCTCTATCACCTTTGATCTGTCACCCATTCCCAATTCTGTAGGTGATGTGGTTTTAGGAGGTGAGGACTTGCTAGAAGTAGAACTCATCAAAATCTTCTCTAATGCCTTCTGAGTTTCCTCAGTCACTTGATCACACTTCCTCACCATTATTTTCAAAAGTCTAACCTTGGTTCTTAACAGAGGATTCAATTATTTGAATATACTATCCCTCTCTTGTACTGATAACACAGGCAACATGTTACCAATTTCCTTAATTTTGATATGATCATCCTCAATCTGTGCCAAGTGTTTTCTATTCTCCAATTTTGCATACAGGTCTGTAGGTATACTTCCTTCAATTTCTAAAAGAGTCTTCTTAAATGTAAGAAAATTCTCCATCACAATGTCTTATATCTTCAACTTATCTGATTCCTCATGCCTGTTATAGTATTTGTCAATTGTGACCAATTTACCTTGCTCTAGTGCTCTTTTCTCTAGCATCTTCATGTCTAGTTTCCAAATTTGTTTTACTATTTTCTTCTCTTCTCCTACTATGGTTTTCTCTTCAGGTTTTTTATGCTTACTTGATCTTGTAACTCTAGGGGTGACATCCTTTGCTTGCTCTGTTTTCTATTGTGGAGGGGGTGGACTATCTACCATAACTACCTCAGGAGTCGAAGGGGCATTAGTGATTCCACTTGCTACTCCAAGAGATCTCTCTGCCATCTTATTCTTGACTTATTTCAATTATTCTTCTATTAGTCTAGCTTTTACACCATAATCATGAATAAGGTTAGCAATTTTCCTTTTCCTCTGTCCTCTCGATTGTTCCTCTTTCACCTTTGCTAATTTTTCTTGATAGGTTCCCCATATTTCTTCTATTGTATCAACTTTTGATGCAAGAACATGTTATACTTTCATGGTGAGTAATTCAGAACTCACTTCATAGCCCATGGGGTAACACTATTTCTTTCTAGGTGTAACTACTTCAGAACATACATAATCAGTTTCAACCATGAAACAGATTGTATCCTTGTACTTATCAACAATGTCCTCATGCAACCTGTATCTTGTCTTCATTTATTTCTATATAATTTTGATCATAGAAAATAGTTCTCCATCTACACAAGTAGTATTCTACCTTTTGTAACTCTATGAAATCAATATGTTAGTGGGTACTCCAGACTTCCAACCACTAGGTTGTTAACTAGGAAACTTGTGTTCAATATGAATGAACATATGCATCAACAACGAACCAAATGTGAAAGTTTTAGTTCTATCCTTCTTTACTAGCTTCACATTCTCCAGAAATTGCTGAGCTAGAACTTTGCATAGGTTATATTTTATGTTTTCCTTCACCATTCTCCATGCCATCATGATTACTCTAGCAGATACTGAATTAGGTCTGCTACTATAGTAGAATTTATATCTGAGTATCATGGCAATCAATCTCACATCTTGCTGAAATATATCATTTACTATCATTTACCTTCTGTCCCATTTAAAATGTGTTAGGGTTTTGACTTATTTCTTCACATGTTTCTTTGTAGTAGGTATAACTCCAGTGTTGTCTAATCTGGTGATCTCATGAATTAGGTCACTACAAATTTTCACAGGTTGGTCACTAATCCATATGAAATGATCATGAACCCTGCTCATCGATATCTTAAACCATTCATTTTCATCGAATTCGCATAACTCCATAACCTTCATTATGCTCAAGTGAATAATGTGCTTGAATTCATCTTTCCTGATTCCCATTTCAGTCATATTTTCCATTTCAGTGAGTATTTCATTGTCTCCCAATGTATCATACTTAAAATGTATGTAAGCCCTAATGTCTTCTACATGAAATATTCCATGTGGGGTTTGTGAAAATGCTCCTTTTGGATCCTCTTCACAAGAATTATATGGATGTTTCTTGAATTGGTAGCTTGGATGATTAACAACATAAAAAATGATGGTGCATCCATAGCTAGATGATGTAAAATACCTTTCTTTTGCTAAAATCCAAGTCTTATGCTCCAATCGATCACGCATGGAAAATGTAGAATAGTTTGAATTCTTCTTCTCTCTGATCTCCTTAGCTCACTCTTTGTCAAATGGTGAATAGATAGATCATCAAATGGTGCTTTATACAAGTTAGGTTATAACTTTCATTTTCACTTTATACTGTCCATTCGGCTAATAGATCTCACAAACAAAATATACACATCGGTTGATGGTGTGCTCTTAGGTATATAATCCATGATGTCAGCTTAATTTACACACAAGCTCACATGAGGTCAATCTATGAATTTTGGAGTAGGATAAATTTTGATGTTTATATCCAATTCTCCCCTAAGGCCATGATCGGCCAATTGGATCGATTTTGTCTTGCTACCTTCTGGTGAAGATCTAGTAGAATCTACTGACTCTCCCTGAACTAATATCTCTCTAGTTTCTTTAATATTCCATTTATTACCACTGTTGCTAGCTTTTTCTTTCTTAAAATAGTTTTCAAAATCATTCTTCACATCTACAATACTCTTGCTAGTATCATTTCCATTCTTCTGTAAATTCATAGGAGGTGGTGTTCTTCTGTTATCTACTCCATTATACCTGCAAAACTTTTCTATATGTCATAGATTATTGCATTTGTAACATATAGGAGGTCTTCTTTCTTGAATAACTTGTAACTTACAGTACTTCACAATGTGTCCAATGTTATTACATTTGTAGCATGTAGGTTTCACTATAGGTTCTCTTCCATTGTCTTTTCTCTATCCTGATTGATTATGTCTTCTACATTCTTCTTTCTTGTGCCCATATCCATTACAGTTAAGACAGTAACCAAAAAAAGTTTTGAAAGGGGAATTACCTCTGCATTATCTCTTCATGTGTCCAAATTTGTTGCAACTAAAGCATCTACCTCTGAAAAGTCTGATCTGCTCTTTAGGTTCTTCAGTAGATGGTTTTATATCATCAATCTTCTCATCTGATTTCTCTTCCTAATTCTTTGAACATTCAGCTTCATTGAAGCCAATACCAGTCATATCACCTTTAGGTTTCTATTTTTCTAGTTTTTCATCAATCAAATCACTACTGGTGTGAATTTTCTCAATGTGATTCTTTGCTTTAACAATTTCACCTTTCACAATTTGATCGTATTTCTTCAATTCTAGGTATTTTTACTTGTATTTGTCAGCCTCATCCTTCATTTGATTCAATTCACTGTTTAAGGTTTATTCAACTTTCTCCTTAACATCCTTGTGCATCTGTATTTCTATAGCCATAGACTTATTTTCAAGTTTCAGATTTTCAATCTCTTATTTTAGTTGTTTCACCTGGTCTGAATTGTCCTCATCTAAGTCTTCTTTTATCAAGACCACAAGATCTTCACTTTGACTTTTGGAAATTTCAAGCTATTCTTTGAGTTTCTTAATAAATTTCTTAGCTCTTTGCATGCTAAATCTCAATTCTCCATTCTCTACTTTTTCTTTATCAAGTTCTTCAAGTGCAGCATCAAAGTTTTCTTGCAGCATGTCCAAATCCATTTTGATCTCCCTCAATCTGTTAGGCTTTCTCTCCAAGGGCCAAAAGCTCTAATCCCAATTGTTAGGATTAGATTATACTGAGAGGGGGTGAATCAGTATAATAGAAATTCAAATAAATTCTTCTTCCACTTAAACATTAATCATACATTTGCAGTAAAGAAAAGAACATAAGTAAATGACAAAGTTCTCATAACAACATATTTGTTTACGAGGAAACCCTGGCCAACGGAAAACCCCGATGGGAATGATACCCACAAGCATGCACTAAAGTATAGTGTCTCTGTAAGGAGACCTAGACCTATTAGGAGCTGAATATTACATGGTACATTTCCTTGTTAGAGGAATAACAACCCTGTTAAAGGTTCACAATACCCTGTTAGGTGTCTCTGACCTTACAACTCTTGCAATGCAATTTAGTTACAAAAAGTTCTCAGTCATGAACAAAACAAGCATCACTAATTCTTTGATAGTTCCTTTATAGTTCTTCAATCATCTTTGTCTTTCTTTTCTCTACCATTTGCACATCTACTCTCCCAGATAACTATTACATAACTTCATTCAATCTTTACCAAAAATATCTTACATATATATCTCTCAACTTTACAAAGTCGGCTCTCAGTATGAATATTACAAATAATACTAAGTTGACCTTCAATAAAAAATAAATTTAGTATAGTAAACGTTAAATTCATAGTCAGCAATCTTGCATAGTCAATGTGTAGGCTATTAACAACCAAAATACAACTTTGATTGCCTGGAGTCCAAGTCATACTCCCTCAATATTCGCTGTTGTCCAGCTGCTCCGTATCGTTGTTCTTCTGTAGTATGTCTATCTTCAAATCCTTCTAACTCATTGTAGACATAACCAAATCCAAATCAATGTTAGGTGGAGGTCAAACATACTCTGTATTGTCTTCCTCTAAGCTCTCTTTCCCTAATTCATCGATCTCTATCTTTGACATCAAAAGTACTTCTGTATCTCTGCTACTATACTTAGTCAATTTTGAAACATCAAAGCTTACCTTCAAAGTAATTGAACTTAAACCCATATGTGTTTCCATAACTGACAACCAAAAAGTGAATCATATTTACCATAGTTGATCACTTGTCAACATGGATACATTGATTTCCAATGAGCATAGTTGCAGACAAAGATGTGAAATTTGTGGGACATTTTTGGAAGACCCTCCGGAAAAGACTAGGTACTAATTTGGCTCATATTTCTGCATATCATCCTCAAACCAATCGCCAAACATAAGTAATTAATAGGGTACTTGGTAATTTGTTAAGATGTTTAACCAAGGAGTATGGGAAAGGATAGGAACAAGTCATGCCAGAAGCAAAATTTGCCTATAATGACAGTACAAATAGGACTACAGGTAAGAGTCCATTTGAGATTGTGTATGGATTACATCCAAGGGGTATTTTTGAGCTTAGAGACCTAAAAGGTTATGAAGGGATTAGTATACATGGAGATGAATTTTCTCAGTCTATGAGAGAGGTCCATGATAAAGTTAAGAAGACACTGATGGAGGCAAATTAGAAGCTTAAAGCTAAGACAAATAAAGGGAGAAGAGACTTACAGTTTCAGATAGGAGACTTGGTGATGGTGTTTTTTAACAAAGCTAGGCTACATAAGGGTATACCAAGTAAGCTCAAGATGAAGAGGATTGGACCATGTAAGGTGTTGGATAAGTATGGCCCTAATGCCTACAAGATAGATCTACCCAAAGATATGTCCATCTCTCCTATTTTCAATGTGAAGGACTTGGTTCAATATAAGGGTCCAGAGAAAGATGAGGAAAAGTATAGTACAGGGGTAACTAAGGAAGTGGAAGAATTCAAAGTTCCTGATCAGCTCAAGCTACAAGTAGAGATAATTCTAGATTCAAGAGTGAAGGAGACTAGGAAGAAAACTTACATGGAGCATCTAGTCAAGTGGGAGAACCAACCTAAATCAAAATCTACTTGGATAGAAGAGGGTGATTTATAGACACATGGATTTAATCTAGATTTCATCACACCTTAGGTATCTTGAATTTCTTATTGTAGGGGGAGAATAATGTAGGAGCACCTTAAGGTCTTAATGAAAATCTTTGATAATTTTGTCTTGTAGGTGGTGTTGATGGGACTTTGTGACCGGTCTGCCAATAGAGTGTAAGTTGTCACTGGGTACTAGGGTACCTGCCAAATTCACCTGTAAAGGTTGTCTAGGGAATAAATTATGTGGGCCTTCAAGCACGTGAGAGTCGGGTATCAATAATGCAAGAGCTAAGTTGGGAGTGTGATTGTTTTGTTTGGGGGGATAGCTGGTTTTCTTGGCTCGTCTTCTTTAGGGATTTTGTTAGGTTGGGTTTTCCTGCAAGTATTTGGATTATCAAAGAAACATAAAAAGATATTCCAGGGTTAGAGAGTATTCATTCTACTTATAGTTATACTAATACATTTAAAACATCAACCATGCTCTAACACACTACACTAAATACTGAATGAATATAGAACCATTAGTTCATACATATTCAATAGCGAGGGGAAAATAAGGTCATTAATCTACTTAAAACATGAGAGCAAGGGACATCAGAAACATACAACACAAAAGAATGTTAATACAAAGATCAGAACGCTAACAACTTCATTGCTATAACTCTTCTTTCTTCATTAACAAGTTTTCCAGTAGCACTGGTGTGTACAATAATGGCTCCAAGGGAGCATCTATCTATTGAGAGCTTCTAAGAACTGAGGAGCATTGAGCTCTGCAACTACAAGAAATGAAATGCTAAAATTCTATTGCTATGGACTGCAAAGTCATCAACTTCACTGACCCATAGAATGAGGTTGGACTTGTTATTTATACACATATTTTCCCTAAAGTTAACCTAACTTAACTTTAAACTCAATCAATAAAATACAATTTTTAGTGGCTAGTACTACCTGCACTATGTTACAACAACCTTGAGAAGAACAGAGGTCTGACATGTCAGAATAATAAGACAAGAAGAGAGCCAGAGGAAGGATAGATGAAATCTGATCCCCTGGGGTTCGAGGCTACATGCCTCATCGATGTAAAAAGTGGCTCACTATCTCTGATATGCTAGGTGTTTAATGTTGGAGTGGTGCCTTGGGAAGACCACCTATCACAACCATCCCTCAAGCTGACATTCCTTGCTAGGGTCACCTACTTTTTGACACCTTTATTAACTGCCTGATAATGACCAGTCAGCTCCGGGAAACCTGGACGTGGGTCATCAAAAGAATACAAAAATTGTTGGATCTAGGACTCTGGGATTCGGGAGCTTGCGCTCAAAGAATAAAGAATGTTCAAAATGTAACCTGCTAGTGAAAATCTCCAGAATCTAGAGAACCTTATTTCCCTTTACTATTATTAAATGCCTCCAAAAATTGGCTGATGTCATCCTCATCTATGTCCTTAATGCCATTTCACCAGTCGTGGGCAGCCTCAAACCTTTCTGCAACCTCTCCGGCCCCGTTCCAGAATTCATCTACTATTTTTACAACGTCTTGTTCCTAGAGCATCATCTTAGATAATCTTGATAACCTTCCTCCATCGAAGTCCCTAGCAGAATGATATAGGGACTCCATGACCTCATCATACTTGTTAAGGACATAATCCTCTAAGGTGCATGTTCTGGTGGTGGGGAGGACTTGAGACACCCTTACCTCAAATGCTTTAAATAGGCCCAAAGGATACCAGACCATAGTTAATTTCTCTTTGAGGACCTTAACCAATTTCTTGCATACCTCAATCTTGAGGAAAAGTCTAGGGTACTGGGCCTGGAGTAACTCAAATGATTCTTCCCCCAAAATTCCCACCTTTGTGATAGCTTCTTCCCTGGCATTGAAGACGTCATCCAACCCAGCTTTCCATCCTTCATATTTTTTTAATTATCCCTCCCACGAGGTAGTGAATACATTCACCTGATTTAGGAGGTTGTTGATCTAATAGAGATTTGGGAATGATACTACTAAAAATTTCATTACAATGAATACCTGCTCGATGATCCACTCATCCATATCCTGGGCCTTCTTCTTCATGGCCCTTAGAGTATCCACATCACCCTATGCAAGTGGTAATCAAGAGGTGAAAGATTCTGGGTGGATCTCGGTTAGGGGCTATGTGAGTTTTGTCAGAAACCCAAGGAGATTCTCATTATTTTCTCTTTCCTCCTTCAACTTCTGGGCGTGTTTATTATACCAGGCCTCTATTTCCTAGGTTTCCTCTCGTCGCAGGTTCAATTCTCCCTGCTTATCTCTCCTCCCCTGAGGCACCTCTGTAATTATGTAATCTTCAACCCTTACCGCCGCTACATCTATATCTAGGGGAGGTGTTATGATTGTCACAACTATACTTCCTTCTGGACCATTCTAGAGGGTATGGACTATCTGGGCCTTCTTAGGCTTCTTAGCCTCTGTATTTTGGACCATCATCTTGGCCAGGGAGAGTGGCACACCTATTGTAACTGTCAGGGCCTTCCTCTTTCTAGATTCCACCAGCCATTGGGGTGGTTGGGGTAGCTTTTCTGTTAAGGCCTGGGTATTGGGACTCCCTTCAGAGTTCAACAGTGCATTCCCGGTATCTATAGTTTCATCGGGCTCTTTTTCCTTTTCCTATTCATGCTCCTTTTATTTCTCTCTAGAGGCCTCAATATTTTCCTCCATATTGGCATCCTCTTTTGTGATGTCTAGGGTTTCTTCTCTACTGGTATCAACATCACTTGTATTTTCAAGGATTTCCCTTTCCTTCTTAGCATCGGGTGAATTAACATTTATATCCTTGGGGATTTTCCCCTCATCTTGCTCTTGTTGTTGTTGTTCTTTAGTGTCTTTTGCTGAGATATCCTCCTCTATTGGAACATATTCTGGAGGCAGTGGAGGCGTCTGGCCTAGGTTCAAATTTTGGGCTATTGTGATCACCTCCCTGAATGTACTCCGACGCATTTAGTCACCCGGACTAACCAAAGGCGTCTAGAGCATGATGAATGGGGGTACATTTGATCCTATGGGTCTGGTTTCCCCAATAATCAGTTGCTTGTATGATGTTTTCCTTGGTTCTTTCTAGGTCTCCTAGACTGGTGTTTACTCTCGCTTGGGCTCCTTTTTTGTTTCTTCCCAGACTACCTACTCTATGGCAACTTCTTCCTCCAGGACTTCCTTTTCAGCAGGGATCTCCTCTTTTTCCTGAGTGACAATTTCTTCCACTACGTGATCTATATCCCCATTTAGGTTCATGAGCTCATCCATCCTAAAGATATCATCAAATTTTTCATGTGGGGGATAGGTATCTAAGATGTCATTCAATTTAGGGGAATCTAAACTAATGTCTACTAGGGGAACATTAGGCATACCGGGGCCTGTGGCTGTGCTAGGGGTGGGGTTCACCTTCTACTTCTTCTTTCTTTGTAGTGGGGCCCCGGCATCCAGAATATTTACAGACTCCACCTCAGTGAATGTCTACCTGCTCTTCAGTGTTTACAATGATGGGGATCCCACCGGGTGAGCAGCTGCTACCAGAGTTGCGAGGAGTCCCTGGGATAGTTGTGCACTTATCTTTTGGCTCGTCAGCCTCGACGCCTCAATTTTCTCTTGTATTTCTTCCATTATGGGTAGAAAACCCTTGGGAGACACTTAGGCTGGGGTATCTTATTTGTCCTTCCCCTTTCTTGTGCTGGGTCCCATGGCTCTAGAAGTTGAAGTAGACCTGCAAACAATTGGTCCTTTGTAGGTGCTCCTTTGACACACCCGCTCAAAATATTTGTGGTTGTTATCTATAATGGGGCAGCATACCCCCTCAAGCCTTAAATCCTGTGGGGTGGCCCAATCCACCAAAGGGAGATCTAATTTATCTAACCCATGTTCTTTATACAATGGGTCCTCCAGGGGCCCATCATCTAAAAAACCCTCTGGGAAACCCCAAAGGTCGAGGGCTTTCATCAAGCCTTTAGACATCCACAAGTGCTGGCGAGTCCAGAGATCAAAATTGTCTTGGCAATCCACCAAGAAATCTTCAATATCATCTTTGTGCAGTGGGGACACCTGGGGAAGTGTTGTTCTTATTTTACCCAGTGGATCAAAATTGCTTCAGGTATGGTGGAATTCCACCAGTCCTAGACTCTTCAGTTCATTATCTGCTTTCTTCACCGCGACAAGGCTGTAAGAATAGTTCCCATAAGATATTGGGAATGGGACATTGGTAACCTTCTTTAATGTTAAGAGGGAAAGCAGCTCCAGAATTTGTCTACAAAACTTCAAAAGAATAATTCTATCCCCACAATATCGAGGAAGAAGATAGGGTTTCCCAGAGAAGCTGGTCACCAAAATATATGTGTGCTGCTGGAACTGAATAAAGTAATTCCCATAAGTACTCACCAAGTTCATCAACTCTTGCGATAACTAGTATCTGGAGTCCCAAGTAAGTGTCAAAATATTCTGGTAAATGAACGCATCATTTACTCTACAAAAATTTGTGAATCTAAGTTCCCACTAGACCTACGGATAATGATCCCATGGAATCAACTAGCCAGGCCCGTTCCTGAGAATGCCCATTGTCAGAAAACCTTGCAAAGGAGGTCTCTATTGGGCTAGTTCCCATAGTACGTAGGATATCATGTGGAACTTTGAAGTCTGGAGGACACTCTTTAGCTATGTGTCCACATGGTTGGCGATGATAGTCACCCAATTGAAGGTCTGACTGCGGGTGGTGATGCAGTAGACAAATTTATACATCAACGCCGAGAAGTCCTAGGCATGGGGATCTCCAAAGAGCCTACATATAAATATAATGCCTTCTTGGATACATTCTTTAAAATCCCTGTGTGGAATCTCCAGCTTCATATTTTTATAGTCCCTTCTCGGGGACTTCATCTAGTGGGTGTTGAGCTCTTGTCGGGAGAGAAGGGAAGCTCCTTTGAACTCCTTTAATGACATGGACCAGGAGAGAACAATGGCCCGTTTGAATTGAGGGATCCATAGCCATGAAGAAAAAGTAGCCACATCTAGATTAACGATAGTTGTTGGATAGTGTAGTAGCCAGGGATTAGCAATAAAACCAACCTGAGTGGAGGTGTTGTAGAGCATCACCAGTTGGAGTATCATCTCGGGTGCTTACACCTAGTAGGAAAAAATTGCAGCTTTGATAATCCTGGAGGTGGCCATGTGTTTTTCCATATTATCTTTGACAGTCCTCTATTGGTATATGGCTTGGACCAAGCCCTGCATTTCAGCCCATAGTCTGGGATATATGTCTATTATCTCTTGCAACTTGGAGTCCACCTTGGACCCCACAAGAACACCCTCCCTTGGGTATTTGGAAGTTAGCAGCAACTTGGCCAGGATCTTTTTGGCCTTTGTTTTTGTAGCTTCCTGAGTGGAGGTAGTTGGAAACTCTAGGCTGTTAGGAGGAGTGGTCACTTCAGACATTTTGATCAATCTATCTGCAAACTACAAGACTGGAGAACTGTCAATGCATGATATGATAAAAATAACATTTTTTAGGGACTCCAGGGAATTCACCACCATTTCGCACCTATACACAAGTGTTAGCATGCATCAAACATCCAAAAATATTAAAGTTAACAAGTATCAAATTATGATAAATACTTGGAGGTTCTGGGGCATTGGCTTAGGTGAAAAAATGGGATGAAGACCCAGGGGCTTCTCAGCACCCAGAGTCCAGAAGAACTAGCCATTGTCGACATGACTGGTAGAGAGCTATACTTGGATAACATGGGTCATCACATGGCCACATAATAGGCAGTGGAATGACATTAATGGAGACAAGTGGGCTGACATAGGGGAAATAAATTCTAGATGGGATGGGATTTGAATGCTCATTCATGGGAAATTAATCCTGCCATTAAGGCAACATGATAGAGGAGAGAGAAATTTGCCATGGCTCAAACCAGCAAGGTGCCTAGTTCAAACCATGGTGGATATCTCTTTGACGAGCTTGAAAACATAGTTTGGACATGATGGAGCACGATGAGCTTGACACAAGTGGAAGGATATACATAGGATATACACATATACAAACCTACAGAGGGCCAAAGCACTACGAGGGCCAAAGCACAACTCGTAGACTGACCCAAAACAAGCATATATATAGCTATAGATAGGAATTTACACAATGTACAGGTTATACAAAAACATTCACACTATTCTACAAAAATGTACAAAGCATTTACATCTAAACTAAAATTGCACAGAGGGCGAACAATCTTCTAGCAGAATCGTCCCACTAATGGGAGGGGATAGAAAAGCCAACGCAAAGACATGACAAAATGAAAACATAACAAAAACAAGCGAGATAGAAGCAAGAACTAGCAAACCTAAAATAAGAGAGAAAAGAGCCAAAGGCCTACCTGGAATCATGGGGAATGTGGGAAAGACGAGCATGAGAGGTGCTCTATAACAAGTTAACCTTTGAGTAACCACGAGAAAGCACTGCAAATCACTGTTAATAAAGCACTAAGCACAGGGAGAAAAGCATTGTTTAAGTCACCTTAATCACCATTGAATCACTCTAATTTCTATAAGTGTTTGATTGTGGTAAATGTTAAAGTGACTGGTAACTTCTATTTATACCCTTAGGGTAAAAATATATTGCTTTCTCTCCGCAAACTCTGGAACAAGCGAACCTCCAAAATCCATACCTAGGGATTCCATGCAGCCACATCTTCTCGTAAAACAAGACATGATGACAAAGAATCCCAGAGTCTGGGATCTGGTTGAATCAAAATAACAAACCAACCCTGGGACTGTGTCCTAGAGACAAGAGAAGACAAGAAACAAAATAAAACAACCTTCGCGGAAGCAAAGCCTGGAGGGAGACAAGGAAAACGAAAGAAACATGGGAAAACGTAGAAGCGAAAAGGGGGACCCAACATTTTGCCTAAAAAATGTAGGGACGGGTATGCAGGGAATAATAGGTGGTTCTAGCCTACCATAAGGGTAATAAGGACTAAGGATAAAGTCCCAAGATGTGTGTGTAAATAGGATTTGTTTAGTTTTGTTTTTGGTTTGGTCCAAGAAGGTCCTAAATAGTTTGTTTTGCACTGGGTGACTAGGAAAGTCAAAGGTTGTCAAACAATGGAGAAAATACCAAAATGAAGGGAAATATGCTATTTTAGTGTTTTTAAGTTTTTTAGGATCCAATGGAGTGATTTTGGATCAAAATTTTCAAGTGAGGTTAGTGGAATGTCAAAATTACAAAAATTGTAAAAGTTGCTCATGACAACTTTGCAACTTTCCAAAGTTGTCATGAAAAAATTTCCTAAAATATAGGAAATAGCTTTAAATGATTCTAAACCACACCTTAGGGTCTGAACAAGTGGAGATAAACTATTTAAGGTTAGATAAACCCTAATCTAAGGGTTAGACATCATACTATTTGAACTGTGTTTTGGAAAGATCAAGAATTGGACTATATTTGTGCTACAGAGCCTTCATCCACGCTTGAATGGATTGAATGGTAGATTTTTGTGTTGGAATTGATTGAATTTTTTTATGTAGTTAAAATTTGTAGTGGTATTTTGTCAATTTATCACTTTCTTTCATTATTTTGTAAATTCTTTGGTCTTGACTAAGTTGTTGGCTAGTCCAAAGCTAGTCAAGTAAATAATGGCCATTTCTTGAGTTCCTGTTGTTGGACCCCAATGGCCACTTGGAATCAAGAAAGGAACTATGTAAATAATGGAAATATGGATGTGGCAGTCTTTGTGTGCAGGGGATATATTTTTACTAGAAGGCCCTAGGCGAGTACAGTGGTATTCTTGCTAGGAGCTTGTATAGTGCAGAGGCAAGAAGACTTGCTTGAAGTATTGGTTTGTGCCAATCATGAATGGAAGCATGTATGGGCATGTATCTTAGATATGTGAAATAAAGGAAAGGATTAGAGGAGTTCATTGGAGAGTCTGTTAAGAGAAAATAAACAATACTAAACAACATGCCCTAGAAACCATTAAAAATAGGGGTTTGCTTGAAGTCCTATGTACGGATAGTCTCGAGACTTAAAACCTAGAAAATATTGAAGGTGAGAGTGAACATACAAAAAATCCTTATTTAGGTTTGTGGGTTTCTAAGGATAGTTTGGAAGAAATCCAATTTTTTATATTTTAGGAGGCCTAATTAGGCTAAAAGGGCTACAAGGCCTAAAACTATGAATTTGGAATCTCAATGGAAGAACTTTGCGAGAATCCAATAGAATGGATCAAGATTGATGGATATTGAAGGGAAGATAGTGTGAACACTCTTTTCTATTTCCAAGAATAGTTTGGTAGCATAGTGGCTTGATTGAGTCTATGGGTGCATAGCTGAATTAAGAAGGAAGTGAAGGGTGTTTGAAGTTGGTGGAGAGTTTGAGGGGGAAGTAGGGGGCCATATGAGTATCCTGTGGTTAGGATAGACATAGATACCATAGGAAGGCCAAAGAGAAGGTCTTGAAAATAGAAATAAAGCTCTTAAGAGTCAGAACTCCCCACCAACCATCCTTAGATTATGCACTACTAACCTCCTCATCATCATCATCATCCTCAATAGTATCATCATCCTCCTCTACTCTCAACTATCGTGTTTCCACTCTCACAACTAGTATGACTGGATCTATTAATGGTATCAGCCTATGTTGAGAAAATGACATGTCATACTCTAGTGTGGTAGCTATGTTTGCAACCTCTGGTAGTGCTCCCCATTATCTCAACTATAATTGTGCAAACTCTAAATACGTAACCTATGGCCTGATGAGTGAACCCCATGTGTTGATCTTTCCCTTCAAGAAGGAAACTAGTACCATGCTTGTCAGCACACCTTGTCTCTCTTTGAACTATCTATGTACCCTCTCTTATAGTTGGACATCAATAATGACATGCCTAATAATGATGTGTGCAATCAATTATCTTTCATGCCAGCAATAAAGCAATTTATCCCTATTGTCATGCCAACTAGGGAAATCTCAATACGGTCTCCATATTTAATATCTAAGTGTTTCAAGCTCATGTCTCTAATATTGTGTATGTCCTAATGACCCCTATGAGAGTTTTCTCACATAAAAATATACATATGGAATATTTGGTATAATCCTCCTATCTATAATAGGATGAACCACAAATATGTGCTCTAATGCCCACACCTGCAAAAGTGTAAACCTATTGTTGACAGATAACCCACCTCTGTATGTTTCCTAATGTAGATAGTAATACATCATAGAAAACATACATGTTCCCCATGGAAAAATTGTCCCATCCATGATTATCCTCTCTAATACTCTGCCCTATCCAATCGGGAACCTATGTATACATTTATATGGTACCAATAATCTTCCAGTCACTTCACAAATCACCACCACTAGCCTGTCATGCTATCCTGCTACTGTCTCCCACTGGATCTCATAGTCTCTATTGTCTAGTTCTACATCATCATAGTAAAAAACTCTACTTAGAGCCACTCTCCATGTCAACAAAATGTATACTGCTAGCTAACCATGGATAGGATTCCTTAGGATACACCAGTTATCCTCTAGGATGATGGTTGCCTCTCTAGTAGGAAAATAAAATGAACTTGTGTTCAAGTTCCATCTCTCTACCATCGCGGTAATAAATCCCCTATTCACCCTAATCTAGAGCATATATGTGATGTAGTGCAAACCTAAAACTGATAAGATGTTCCTTTCATGCCCACTCAATCTGTGTCGTAGACCGATGCATGCCAGCCTACTCTCATGTGTTTGCGATGGGGAAAGATCAACATACACATGCCAAGCAATACATGTGTCAAATGTTTGTTACAAATTGTTTTTGTTGAAAAAGTTTGACCTATTGTTAACTTATTCTATGGCTTCGACCAAGTTTTGACCCTTTTTTACCATTTTGAAGCACTTTGACCCTGTTTGACAAGTTTGATTACTCTAACATGTAATTGTACCAATTTTTGACCAAGTGCAACCTAGGGTACACTTGGACTCCCAAGTGCAGCCTATGGCACAGTTGGCCTCCCAAGTGTGGCCTATGGAACTCTTGGATGCATTTTTAACATAGTGTGGCATTTCCAGCCCAAATTTTACCCTTTTAACCTATTTTAACCCCTAAAACTGACACTAAGCTACCTAGAAAATCATGAAATATATGTGTGATGACAAAGAGGATACGATGTACATACCTCTACCTCCACACACTCTGGTTGTTGGTGGGTCAGCACATGCTCGACACAATGATCCTTTACTAGAGTTCGCTCTATCCTTCTAGCTTCAAAGCTCCAAATCTTCCAAATGAGAGAGTTAAACTGATCTCTTTTCCCCTCTCCATGCCCAATCATAGATCTTTTTCTACCTAGATGGATGTGCACCCTTTGGGTTTTGTATTGGTCGCGATCTTTTTACACTATGGGATTCATAACTTTTGCATACGACCTATTATTTTTTATTCATTTTTTTTCTAGATCCATCTCATCTTGTTTTCAACAAATCTATCCATCACTTGCATTTTTCAGTCTATTTGTCAAGGGGGCACCGTTATAACATGTCATTTTTGGGGCAAGTATTTATTTGATTTTTTCTTAATTTTCTTTGACATAACACTCACATATGCATTATATCAAATATGGGAAAAATGTAGATGCTCAAAATTGGTTAACACCTATAGTGGCATTTTTTCATTCTAATTGAAACATCAGTTTGCACTCTAAATATTCTTCTATCTTGTGCATATGGTTTTTATCATATGTCGACATTGTGTCTTTCCTCATTAATTAAACATTTAAATTTTTTTAATTAATTATTAATATTTCTCCTAATTCACATCATAACCCTAATTGGTTTGACTAATTTAATCATGTTTATTTAATCAATATGTATATTATTAAAATAAACTCAAATCATTTTTGATTAAATTGATCCAAAACCCTATCAAACCTATCAAAATTATTTCAACACATTTTCAATATCATCAAAATTAATTCAAAACTATTTCAAAGCCTTTTCAAAATTATCAGAATCATTTCAAACCCTTTTCAAAGTCATCAAAACCCTTTCAAAAATGTAAAGGCATCAAAATGAGTTCAACTCCTTATCAACATCGTCAAATCAATCAAAAATCACTAATTCTCCCTTCTTAGGGGAAAATAACCCTTAATTTATATGAAAACCCAAGTCTTGATAAATAAATACACTTTATTTATCCCTTCTCATGAGTCTTGATAAATAAATACACTTCATTTCTCCCTTCTCCTAAGTCTTCACAATTAATTAATGATTTAAGGATTTCCTAAATTCCTAAATCCTAATTGCTAATTTGTTGGAACAAATGAATTTTTAATTAAAAAATTCTCTCCCTTTTCCACATGGGATTCAATCCATATTAATTAGCCTTCAGTCCCTATCAATTACCACCAAATTTCTTACACCTTCCCTTCCATTTTTCCACTAATTTAGTTTCACCATTCCCTTCCAACTTTCCCTCAATTTGTGCATTGATTTGTGCCTCCTAAATTATGAATCAATCATGTCATAATTTGTCATAATTATGACACTTTTCCAATTTGTGCAATCTTTCCTAATTTTCCAATTTTGGTTGCAACTCTATCAATTGAATTTCTTTTAATCAACTAACCATTTTCTGTCAAATCTTCTGTTATCATGCCATTTGTTTCTTTACGGTTATGTGTGTTTCTCATGAGAGCTACATACCAACTTTTTGAGGAGAAAGAAAGGCATTTGAGAAAATTGAAGGGAGTTTGTTGTTGATTTATTTTCAATAATTTTTTTTTTCCTTCATGGATTTGTTGTTTAGGATAGGTGTTGTTTTGTATGATTTTTGTGTTTGATGATTCCTCTTGCATGCAAACATTCCCAATTTCTCTTCTAACTATAAAAAATGAGATATAAGAAATTAAAGATTGGAGATGAAGTCATGGATCATTTGAGAAAGGAGAGATTTTAAGTGGGAGCATATAATAAGTTGAAGATGAAGAATCTTTTACCATGAAAAATGTTGAAGAAGCATGATTTAGGAAACGCTTATGAAGTATAGCTACCCAGTGAGCTCAATATTTAACCTATTTTTTATATTTTAGATTTTTTCAGAGTGTTGTGAAGGAATTATTGAAGATGAAATAACAAAATCACAGTGAAATATTCTAGTACCTACTTCAGCTACAAAAGAGATAAAGGATATCTTGGACAGTCCTCTAGGTAGAAGCAAAAGAAATAGGAAATATATAGAATGCCTAGTTAAATGGAAAGTACGATCTATTGAAGATTCCTCATGCCTATAAAAATTAGAGGTTGACTGCCTTGGTTTTCCTTTGAACACCTGAGATGTGACAAGGTCACTTCTCAAATTACCATGGGTGTCTCATTCGAGATCATCCAAGTTGTAAGAACAATCTTACATCACCAAAAAATACTGGCTAGTTTTTCAATAAGGTCTCTTCATGCAGGGTTACTATTATTCATAAGCCTACTATTTTTAGTAAGTTTATTGTTTGAACACATATTGTTTCAATTGCTTCTCTCGAGGTTCATTTTTCATAAATAAGAATGTCAGTAAAGTTTCATGGACAAATCAAGTCTAGTTTTGAAGAATTTTTTTTTTTTTTGGAGAGGGTGGTACGAAAATGTTGAACTAAATTTTGAAGACCTCAGAGGCTCTAGAAGGGGTTAAAACATTCCTATGTTGACTTTATATTTTAGAGTGGTTCGAGAGGTTTCTAAAAAGTGTTTATAGTAGAAAATTAGGTACACATTTCAAAAGTTATGGCTTCTAGAAGTTATGATAATAAGACTGTAGTTTTGATACAAAAAGGAAGAGAGAGAAATCATTGAGGCAAGAAATTGAACTGTTGGGTGCCAAAATGGGAAAGTTTCACTTTCTAGAATATTCTAAGGCAGTTATTGGTGCTACATATACATGGATGAAGGTGTGTTTTACACTAAGTTCCATAAGGGTATTTTGTGGCTTTGTCTTGCAAGTTATTATAATCAAAATGCCCATGTGGTTGTAACATGATATTTTTCTACATATTTTAATGTCATTTCATTGAATATACTAGAAATAAAGTGTTTTTGGTCTTGCAATTCTTTCATTGTTACAATTTTCTATTTATTTCTCTATTGGGTTATGTGGGTTTGAGTTATTAAGGGGAGTACCCTTCATCAAAAGTGCTATAAAAATGACCAAGAATATTTTCAAGATCATTAATAAGTGTCTAGAGAGCCAATATGAAGGTCTAAAAGGGAAATATTGTGGTCTAATTTGAATCTACACGTTGATGGGTAGAGTAATAGGTTGTTATATTGTAGGTTGGTAGTTTGTAAAGTCTCAATGATAGTATGCACATATGTATATTTGTGGGATGAGTGTGTGGTGCATGGACATCTCTGTAGCGCGCACACATCCTAAGCATCCAAGTGTCATAGTCAAGATTCCAAGAAGGTCGTGATAAGGTAGAATCGATAAGTGTAGAAGATGACATGGAATTTTGTATTTTAAGCTAAGGTAGAGGCATTTCAAAATAAAAAATTACACTAGGGTGAAAATTTGCAACATTACAAGGTTCTATATTTGATAAAATAAAAATATTCACCAACTATTTTTCATTGCAAAGCCTTATTCTTGTATGTACTCCATGCTTATCTCCAATAATATAATCTTATGAATGGTTCCTCTAGACATACTTAGTTGAAGTCTTAGGGGTTTACTATGATTTCTTCTCTTCTATTACTTTTTCTCTACTTGGATCATTTCCATCTTCAAAAGTGCAGGGATCACCCTTAATTGTTAATTTCTTGGGTTTTTTTATAATATGATTCTATTTTTCATCTACTCTGACAATTTTTCTTACAACTATTCCCTTAATCCTTTTGTTGTAACAATTTTAAGCCTTACTTATTATGGAATAAGAAAGGAATATTCCTTCATCTATGCTTGAGTAAACTTTCCAAGATCCTCATTATCTATTTTAATATAAAATTTTCTTTTGGATATTCTTAAATACCCAAGAGTAGTAATTATTCCATACCATATCGCAAAGGTATTCTTATAGGTTTAAAAAAAAATTGGTAATACATTAAACTTTATCCAAATTTAAAATAAAAGTACAAAGTTGGTGAACAAGAGATGGACACTCAAAATTATCCATCCTTACAGAAACAATATGAGAACCAAACATATAAGATTCCCTAATACAAAGTTGAATGTTTTCACTCTTAGGGAGTCTTATAATTATTTATTCTAATAAATAAACTTCTTAGAATGAAGACAATAGTATAGACTAGGTCTTCTTCCAATATACACTGAGTAAGATTTCATCCTTCAACATGTTTGTAGGCATTTGATAAATTGTTATGTTCCTCATTTTTTTTACCCCAATATGATAAGGATTTGTATGAGTAGACAAATGTCTCTTAATTCCATGATCTTGAGAAAACTTACTAAACTCATATGATATAAATTCACCTCCTTTATCTAAACCTAAACTAATCTTAACATATGTTTCAATTTGTACCATAGACTTGAGAGATTTAAAATTCTCTTAGGCTTCAAAATTTTATTTGAACTCATTTTATATAAATTCACCCCCTCTATTTAAATTTAAATGTATAATATTAATATATAATGAATTTTTTACCATAGACTTGAATGATTTAATCTTCACTCAGGTTTCATACTTTTCTCTTAGAAAAGTGAGTCATTTCAGTCTAGAGTAATCATCAATAAGAAACATAAAATTATTTTCACCATTGAGTTCTCTTGTCCTGGTAGGTCCTCATAGGTCAACATATACTTAAAATGATTTTTAGTATAATACTCCTTTTCTTTTGAAATTCATCTATTTTTTCTTTAAAATATGGCATTCCTTTCATTTATCATTTCAAGCTTTGAAATATTTAGCATATCCATAAGTTATTGTGTATCAACATAAATTATAAGCTTACTTATTTAGTACCCATTTTAGTGTGGGTTCATTCCTCCATGCATCATAGAACTTTGTTAAATATTTGATTAATAAATATTTAAATATAATCTATCTCTTAGTTTAATTTATATGAGGTCCCTTGATTATAGGTTTGGATCTTTAATTATTTCATCTCATTTATTTCCTCTTACATACACATGCCCTATTTCATTATGGCTAGTGGTTTGTATTTATTTTGATTTCCTACCCCTTCTTAATATACATTTTTAAAATAACAATATCCTAATAGACGTCTAACTTAAATTTGAGCCTAAAATTGCTAGTATCTAGGGCGATTCAATCTTGCCCCATTCCTAGAAACTTACCCTATAATATGTATCTTTTTTAGAATTTTGAATTGGAGTTTTGTCTTCAATTTTTAGTACGATCCTTAATCCAATTTGACCTCGTCCAATTTTTTGGCTCTAAATTAGCTATGTGAGGTATAAAATATATTATTTTTCCCTAATTTTGAGATCCATCCATTATCAAGCATCCACACTCTATCTATAAATTCATGCATTCAAGCAACCAAAAATTCATTCAAGGGTTCATACATTCAGGGAGAGTTGCAAGAAACTAAGGCATTTAATCCTTCATTTGTGAAAAGCATAAAAAATAATCATGTAAGAATTTATTTTGTGATATCGTCTTAGGTATTTGTGGAGACACGCTCCTGCGTCAACACTTTTGATATCATTTCATGAAGCATTTACAACATCAATGTATAATACTTTTTATCACTTTTATCAAGCCCATACTACTAACAACATATTTCCTTTCCATTTCAAAAATTTTCAATTTGATTTAGAGGTTAATTCCTAAGCATGGGTTTGAAAAAGGAAAACTCCTTTCCACAACCATTTTCTTGTTTTTTGTGTGCAGGTGACAAGTGAAACGTGACACATTTGTGGATATAATTTAAGGAAAGTCATACAGAGAGCTACAATCAATTGAAGCTTCATTTTATTTTCCCTTGTATAAGGTGATTCAAAATCACCTCGTACTTCCTACCCACCCATTACCTTCATAGGTGTCATATACCTGATATTCTAGTTTGTAGTTCAGATCACAAGTTAGTCATTATGTTATCTATTTTGGATCTACTTACAAAATTAGATTTGAAGTCTAGGTCGGTTTGCATGCTTAAATAATTCATTTTCTCCTTCCTCTCTTGCATTTTTCATTCCTACTTTTCATATTAATATTTAAATTTCATAACAAAGGAACCCTTATACCCTCTTAGTTTTTTATTCTCCTCAAAATTGGTGGATCATATTTCCTTCCAATATGTGAGAGAAACTTAGGCTCAAGCTTCCTAGTTTTATTATCCATCCTAGTGATTTTCCCTTGTACCTATTTTATTTCATCTTATTTTGATGAACCCAAATCTTCTTACATAGTTTTCATTTTATTCATGGGCCTAATTTTTATATGACATTATCATATTTAAATCTATTCATCTACTTGCATTGGAAAAAGAAGAAATAAAAATTGCACATTATTATCCCTTATTTCATCAAGTTCATTCTTGCATTGTATTTGCATTTTCCAAAATAATAAAAAAAACAAAATTATCAATTTTAGTGTATTTTTATATTTGTTTCATTAGAATAGATTATTTTATTACAAGTTTAATATTTTTAGATTAGAAACATGCTGGATTTCTTTTTACAATATTTTTCCACCTTTGATGAGTCATTTTGTACCTATGACTTTCATTATGATATTCTAAAGGAGACTATAAATAATAACCCTTCTGAGGTGCAAGATGGTGCTTATAGCATACAAGGATCTAAGATATATAATAATCCTCTATATGAACCTTCCAATGATTCCTCTCCCATGAGGCCATATTGGTGAAGGAAGATATTTTTGACCCTTCTCTAAATGATCTCTAACTTTTAGATGAAATACTGATGAATGATATTAATTATTCTCTTAATATGTACCTCCCATGTGAGGATCATTATGGTATGATTTACAATTACCTAAATGATACTTGACCTTTTTTACATTTCAATGACCTTCTATCTAGAGATGAAGCACTAATGAGCTATATTTGTCCCTATCCTAATATTTTTCTTTAAGATGCCTTAGTATCGAAGGATTAAATTATGGATTCTCTCCCATTTATAAATTAATCCTTTAAAAATGAAGATCCTAATCAGGACAATACCATTCATAAACAATCTCCTTCTTCAATTGTAACTCCAATACACAAAAATATCCAAATAAAGAAAATTATAGAGAAACAACATACACACGAAGACACCTAATTTAATTTTACTTAGGAAACCATGAGGTGAATACCATGGAGATGGTTAAATCTCAATTTATATTAAACTATTTATTGTATATTAAAAAAACTATTTATTATATGTAGACACCTAAATTTGACCAGGTGTATCTTAAGCATTGAAAATTGTAAATCTTAGCCAAATGCCTCAAATATCATCTAAATGCATTAAAATGGATCAAATCAAATGGACATTTATCAAGAAAAGTGGTCAAAAATCAAATTAAATCAAAGGATTAAAAAATCATGAAATCAACTAATTAAATTCAAGCCTAAACCGGATTAATAAAAAATATGCAATTGATTTTAATAAATTAATTGTATAGTTTAAATTAAAAGAATCAAATTCAACCCATTCACCCTTACATGGCTAAATTAATTAAATGATTGAGTTATATAATTCCTAATTTATTTGAGGACAACCAACCAACTTTCCCTCCATTTGAAAACACCTCAAAGCTTTTTACTCAAACAAAGCTTGATCATGATCAACTCACTCTACTCCCTACCCTTGGGAAATTGCTATAAATACAAGTCATTTTCTTTGTGTTTGGGATCCAGGAATTTCAAGAGTAAAGCATCCTTATTATAGGCATTTGGAGAGCATTTGAGTTCTTTTTATAATATTTCAGCATTTGCATAGCATTTAGAGTGTCATGTTTAGAAGCATTTGTTGATTTTATAGCATATCTTGGAGCATTTTGATCTAGATTGGAGCATTGTTTATCATTTTCTTCTCGTTCTAGGATTATCCTTGAGAGAGATTAAGACTGAGAGCTCTCTTAACAAATCTTACATAGAGAACCATAAGATGTCATGGGTTTTAACTTCAATTCTTAGATTAAATAGCATTTTATTTCCATAGAGTTGTTGTTACTAATCCTAATTTCATGAAGGTGTTAATTTTACACACACAAATGGCACCCACCATGGGGCTTTAAGTCTCATTTCTAATTTTTTATCTTAATATTTTGTTTGTTTTGCATTATTCTTTGTGTTATTTTGCAGGAAAATAGGAGAAGAGACACCTACAATGTATTCAAAGCCGTCTGTAAACAGTAAAGCACCACCTATGAAGTTTCTTTCATCTTCGTCTTTCTTTCTTTAGCCGCCTATGAGATAAAGTGTGCCGCCTGGGAGATAAAGTGTGCCTCCTATTAGATAAAGTGTGCCATGTGTGAACTTTCAAGACTCGCGTTCTAGCAACACTTGACCGCATTTTATACTTTCTATGCCGCCTGTCATTTTTATTTGGCCGCCTGTGGATTTTTCTAAACTGCCTATAAGGATTTAAAAGTCACTTTGAAATTTTTTATTTACGAGTACTAATATTTAAATTTCGCTTATTAGTTGTTAAATTCCGCGTAGGTCTTTCTTCTTTAAATCAGATTTTTAATGGTTTACTCACTGTTTTGACTCTCTTTGTTTTTCTTTTCTACAGATGAAAAATACCAGAAAGTGCAGAAACTAGAGAAACAAGTCACAAGGCTTAGCAAAGAGGTAAGAATTAAGGATAAAAATGATAAAAAAATACATGCAGCTAATCTCTTAGAGAGTTTATTTGAAGAAGAACACCTATATGATCACTATATTAAAGTGTTTTTTGCTTACAAAGAAAATTTTCCCACTCTTTGATTAATTTCCGTTCTTAAGTTCTTTAAGCTTTGATTTGACAAATTCGATTAAAAGAGCTTTTAGGAGGGCAATTGTCATTTTATTTTGCAAGTTTTCTTCACTTTGTCTCTATTTGTGTTGAATAACTTGTTGGAGGAGCCAGAGTGGGAACGAACACCACTAGGTGAGTTGAAATAAGCTAAATAAATAAAAAATGCACCTAGCCTTGCTAGCTTCGAAAATGAGGTATTTATCTTGACAAGCTTGCATTGATTAAATTGTGGGATTTTGTTTAAATCTAGTAAATAGGAAAACCCTTTTAATTGTCTAAATTGAACAAGCATTAGGCATATGCTCTTCACTTTTTGAAGTGAATCAAAAAGGCAAACGTGCAAAGTCAATTTAGTGCAAAGTAGAGGGTAAGGAATTGAACCACACATCTCATTTTTAAGAACCTCCTTTTCAAGGGGTTGAAAATGAACAATTTTATCTTGAGGTGTTTGGAACAAAGGAAGACAATAGGGATATGCTCTTCACTCTTTGAGTGAATCAGATTCCCAAACTTGTTGGACTGAGTTCAATTCTTGCTTTCCATATACATGTTAGCTTAAATAGAGCTTTAAAGGGCCTGCCTCCTCAGATTTTCCTTACGAGGATAGTGAGAGAGAATGACCCAAAGTGGGAGATATTTTCTTTTGCCGTGATGTTGTCCTACCCACTATAAATAAATTCATTTTACCTTAATCAAAAAGTGACTAAACCTTGTGCAAGCCATCCTCACTTCCTCTAGTAGTCCTTCAGGATTGCGCAAAATCATACTTTCATGCATGTTGGAAGCTCGCAAGGGGGTAAAGGAACTTGGCAAGATTTAGAATGGAAGGGATTGGAAACCTTGATAAAATAGCAGACCTAGCTTTGTAGAGCCATTGTTACAAGCCAAATTATTTGATTCTAAGGTAGATTATTTGGAAGAGATTCTTGTGCATACATCTAAAAACATCCGAGAACATACACTTTTAGTGTGGTTTTAGGGGTATGGTACAATATTTATGTGTGTGTTGAGCTTGTACTCTTTTTTCACGCAAGAATCTATTTTTGACAAATCTGATCAAAGCCTTTAAAATTTTAAATCCAGAAATTGACAAAAATTTGATAAATTCAACTTTGATCAGTAAAGCGCCGCGTACCAACACTTAAGAGCCGTGTAAAAACAAAACCAAGCCACTTACAATTCTTAAAGCGCCGCCTGAAAACATTGAACAACCATGTAAGGCACTGGAAAGTGTAACGTGTCAACAGTATAAAACTGCCTATCAACAGGAAAACACTGCCTGTTAACTACAGAGTGTGGTGTAAAAGAATTCCAGTGACCGCATAGTAACGATTAAAGGTTGCCTACACACAGGAAAGAGCTGCCCAGAAACAAAAAAAGGGCAAACAGTGGGTATATACTGATGGTTTGAAAACAAGAAAATTCCATTTTTGGATACCCTTTTGAATGTTTTACCTCTATGTATATTTAACGGGGTCAGAATCTGCCATTATTGGGCATTTTGCAAAATTATCCCCAAATTGATCACTTAAGTGAGTTCAAAACCTAGGATGTTCATTTGATTCATGTTAATGTTGGTTTTTACTCGATCTCATTACATTAAAGCTACCCTACAACCAAACAAATCTTATCTAAGGCAAGAGTATCATTTTCTGGGTGATCCTTTTAGTTCTTCAAGACCCTTACAAGAACCCATCAAGGAAATAGAACCAAGAATGTATTTTCCATTTGGTCATATTGATCCTGGTCCAATGAATCATGTAAACAAGGATATGAACAACAATGGAGGGGGAAATGCTGATCCTAACAATAAAGGATCCAATAAAAATACCAATGGAGGAGCAAACATTGACCCTAAAAATCAAGGGTCGAACAATAACAACAATAGGGGCAACATTGACCCTAAAAATGAGGATTTAACTAATGAAAAGGTTAATGAATCTATGCAAAGTCCTTTCTTCATGAAACTTATGAAAAATGTTTTGGAAAAAGACAAGGAAAAGTACTTCTTAAACCTAGCACAAACGGGTCTCAAACTTCCACATGATTATGATGTCACCAAACTCAAAAAAGAAGAAGTTGAGGCTAATCCCATTGACATCATGAACAAGAAATTTCAACTTTTCCAAATGCAATTGGACACGATAAAACAAAGTGGGGCTCCTAAACCCTTCTCTATCAAACCTTTGTGTCCATTTCCATTTGATAAGTCTTTAATCATGATTCCATTTCCAACAAATGCTAATTATCCTAAATATGACAAATATGAAGGAACATCTAATCCTAAAGACCACTTAAGGGAATTTTGTGCCTTAAGTCTAGAGTTCATGCATGACACAACTTACCTAATGAGGTTATTCCCTATAAGTTTGGGAGGTATGGCAATGGAGTGGTTTTCAAAGTTACCCTCGGGCATTCGAACCTTTGAGGAATTGGCCTCTAAGTTTTTAACTCACTATTCCTATAACATCAAACATGAGGTTACAATGCTTAATCTATGTAACACCAAACAAAGAGAAGGAGAGGGATTCCTACTTTTCCTACAATGATGGAGAGCGGTATTTTCTAGATACCCTTGAAGCATACCCAAAAAGGAGAAGATGGATATTTTTGTAAACAACTTGAATCATGAAATGAGCTATCAATTAAGGCTAAAATGTCCTAGGTCATTTCAAGACCTACTTGAGAATGGGGTGACAACAGAAGAGGTATTGATAAAAAGTGGAGAAATCAAACTTTACAAAGATAACAAGAATAAAAACAACAACAATACCTCCAACACTAATCAAAATCGAAATTCCCCCAACAACAACCAATTTTGGATGAAGAATAACAACAATAAAGGAATGGTTAACGATTGAGTGGTGGATGCTAATACTTTAAAGGCTACCCCTTTCAATCTCACTCAAAAATTAGCTCAAGTCAATAATGTGAATCAGGCACCCAAAGTGTCGTTTAACAACAACAAAACTAATAACAACTTTGGGAATAATCAAGAGGCTCACAAGCCTAAACCTTTCTTTGCACCTACACCCAAAAGGAAATTCACTAATTTGGGTGAACCATTGGAAATAAACTTAATGACTTACCAATAGCTCAAACCATATGAACCTCAAATCAAGCTGAATTGGTGGAGTGAGAATAGCCATTGTGAGTACCATAGAAACTGGGGACATAAGACCAATGATTGCATGCATCTTAGGCATGTGGTACAAGATCTCATAGATAATGGTGTGATGAAAGTGGAAGGCCCTCAAACTAATGAAGATCACACAGCCTTTAAAACTCCTTTCTATAAACTTGAAAAAGGAGAATCTTCCAATTCAAATAATGGAGGAAACAATGCGAGTAATGCAAGAGGCAATCATAATGTTAACATTGCTCATACTTATAAAAATACCATCAATGTTGTTGTGATCAAAGATCAACCTATTCAAGAGTTAGCTAATGCCATCACAAGGGGGAAAACCTCAAAGGTTACCCTACATGGGGGTACTCCTATTACTATTGGCCCTAAAACACTAACTATTTTGGCTAAACAAACACCACCCACAACAAAGCCTTATAGTTTGGTGGATCAATTACAAAAGACTCCAGCACAAATATCCATTTTGGAGTTGTTGAAATTATCTCCTAATCATAAGGAAATTCTAGAAAAAGCCTTGTTTGAGACCACTATTCCTATAAACTTGGAGGAAGACAAATTTTAGAACATGGTAGGGCATCTCATAGCCCCTTATTTTCTTTCCTTTTCAGAGAAAGATAACATGTCTATCACACATCCTCAAAACTTACCCTTGCATATAGAGGTATTAATCCAAAGACATAGGGTCAAGATAGTTCTCATAGATGGTGGAGCTGGTCTTAATATTTGCACTTTAAACCTTGTCAAGTCATTAGGGTTAACTGAGTCTTCCATTGATCCTAAAAAGAAAATCACTATTAAGGCTTATGATGAGGAGGAAAGATCTTCAAAGGGTATGATGATTCTACCAATTAAAGCGGGACCTATCAAAAAGGATACCATACGTTAGGTTCTTGATATGAAATTAACCTACAACATCTTACTAGAAAGGCCATGGATACATGAAATGCAAGCGGTACCTTCTACATATCACCAATGCATAAAATTTCCATACATGGGGGAAGAGATCACAATTGGAGGATATTCAAATCCTTTCCAATATTGCAATGCTTTAAAGCCAAGTCATGAATTGTATATTCCTCATAATAGGTAAAGATTCATCCCTGATATTACCATGGAAGAAGCCAAGGAGGAAAGTCCAAAACCAACATCAAATGTTACATCAACTTCTAACCCTATTCAAACTAACTCAACTACATCAACTAAGGCAAAAGAAAAGATGAGTTATGAGGGTTCAAATTCAAATGATAATTCAGTTCATACTTCAACATTAATAATGGAAACTTCTAAACCTACTAAGGAGGAAAGGGACCAAACTAAGAAAGATCATTATGAAAAGATGAGTGATCTAATGAATCAATTTGAGAAACAATGCAAAATTAACTCAAAAGGGGTAGGCGAATATTTTGTTTCCCTATTTGATTTACCTACCTCTCCAAGGACACATGGGAAGCCATCCAAAGATCATCAACCTCATCAATAAAATTCCCATTTTGTGAGGGAATGTGACAAACAAGAAATGGAGAAAGAATATAATGAGGTATTACAATGACTTTATAAGGAGGACGATAATTCAACTAGTTCCAATGAAAGGTTGCAACATATCAATATCCAAACTTCTCAATATGGAAAAGGATTTCATATCATGAAGAAAATGGTGTTTAAGGGAAGAGGACCCTTAGGAGTTCAACATAGAGGGTTGTTAGAACCTATTGAACCATTTTGGAGAGAAAAAGAAGAGAAAGTCGACGTAGGTTTTCAATATAAAGGAGAAAGTTCAAGTCCCATGCATGATTTTCGTGTACATATCCATATGGTAGGTTCTAAAACTGAAGATTATTCTAGGGATAATGAGTGGTATTCCTTGTCTAAAGAATCTTTTCATGACATAGAGGTTGATACCATTCACACTTATGCAACTCCTCCTAAATTTGGGAATCAAGAACATGTGACTCAAAGTTCAAATTCAACTCAAACATCAAGTGAACCTCAACACGTCAATATAGAACAAGCACCTCTTTTCACTCAATGGGTAGGTGAACCTTGGGTACCTTTGTGGGTGGGAGATTCTAACCTAGTGTTTAATCCACATGCTTTCTTTCCCATAGAAATCTTAGAGGGCTCTGATGGAGAGGATTTTGATTCTTCTTCCATGGACCATCTTGAAGAGGCACATGTCATAGACCTTGATGATAAAATGTATGAACCATCAAATGAAGTCATGTCCTTAACTCCTTCAAATAAAATCCCTTCCAATGAATCCTTTTCCTTAATGCACCCCGAACTTATTGATTGGGATCTTTCTGAGCCAAATGACTTACTCTACTTCCCAACTGACAATGCAATGGCCTTATACCTCAATGTAGTTGAACCCAATTCTTCCACCAATGAATTTACTTTGGACATGATGATAGGGGTAGGTGTTCAACCTCTTAATCCAAAAAATGAAGAGAAAATATACAAAAAAAAATGAGAAGGTCTAGTGGTGAGAACCACCATGTGGTAGTGCTAGACCCAAAAAAAGTAAAAATAAAGGATGTTTCTGAAGGTGAAAACCTAACTATGGCACCTAAGGGAGAGAGGTTGGACAGCTTACCAGCTCATGAAGATGAAAGATCACCTATACTTATTGAACCCACAGAAAAGGTTAACATTGGAACAGAAGAAGATCCTAAATTCATTCACTTGGCAGCATCTTTGAGTCCCTTAGAGAGAAAAGAATTCATTGAATTCTTTCAAGAAAAGAAAATCAAATTTGCATGGTCATATGTTGATATGCCCAGATTAGATCAAAGTTTCATAATGCATCATTTAAATTTGAAACCCGGGGTTAAGCCCATCAAGCAAAAGTTGAGAAAAATGCATCCACATATAGCCCTTTTAGTCAAAGAAAAATTGGAGAAATTACTCAAAGAAGGATTTATAAGAGTAATAACATATGCTAAATGGATCTCCAACATTGTACCATTTACCAAACATGATAAAACCATAAGATTTTGCATAGATTTCAGAGATTTAAACCTTGCTTGTCTAAAAGATGACTTTCCATTGCCTAGCATTGATGCTATTGTGGATCTCACTGTTAATCAAGTTCACATTGCACCTAAGGATCAAGAGAATACAGCCTTTACATGCCCATGGGGTACTTTTTTTTTTAATGTAATGCCCTTCGGTCTCAAAAATGTCGGAGCCACTTATCAAAGCACAATGACTACCATTTTTGATGACATGATGCACACGTTTATGGAAGATTTTGTGGATGAAATTATAGCTAAGTCACATAACAGAAAAGATCATTTATCCATACTTGAAAAGATTTTTACAAGGCTAGAACAATTCAAAGTGAGAGTCAACCAAAAGAAATGTGCTTTTAGGGTACAATCGGGAAAACTTCTAGGGTACATTGTTTCAGCAAAAGACATTGAAGTAGATCCTGAAAAGGTAAAAGCAATAATGGACATGGACATTCCAAAGAATATTAGTCAAATGAGGTCACTTCAAGGAAGTCTTCAATATATAAGGAGGTTCATTTCTCAAATGGCAGAAAAATGCCATTCTTTCACCAGATTACTACATAAAGACACCATCTTCACATGGGATGAGGAGTGTGATAAAGCCTTTACATTGTTGAAAACATACTTGATGAATCCACCTATCTTGATGTC
>MU223545.1:1202440-1228558 GCA_018584345.1 Thuja plicata | reverse complement strand
GAAAAGAAAGAGCTATCTACTACTTGAGTAGAACATTGATCAAATATGAATTAAACTATAGCTTCATGGAAAGGGCTTGCCTAGCAGTGGTATTTGCCTCTCAAAAGTTAAGACATTATATTTTGTTTCATAAGGTGAAGCTCATAGCCAAAATTGATCCCTTAAAATACTTACTTAGCAAAACAACTTTAACTGGAAGGATTCCAAAGTGGGTAATGGTGCTTAATGAATTCGACATTGAATATGTTGATAGGAAAGCAATCAAAGGTCAAGTTATTGCCGATCAATTGGCTGAATATCCTCAAGAATCTACACATCCTATGCAAGTGGAGTTTTCAGATTTTAAAATTGTTAATGTAGAAGCTAAAACATGGACTGTATACTTTGATGGATCTTACACCCAAAATGGTAGTAGAGTAGGAATTCTTTTGATTACACCACAAGGTTACACAATCCCAAAATCCTACAAGTTATTGTTCCCTTGCACCAATAACATAGCAGAGTATGAAGCTTTGGTCATAGGTATCAAGATGGCCTTGGAATGGAATGTCACATAATTACAACTCTATGGGGACTCTCAATTAGTCATCAATCAAGTTAATGATGAATATAATACCAAGGATGAAAAGTTGATTCCTTACAAGAAATTGGTGGATGATTGGAAAAAGTACTTTTCTTTGATTAATTTTGAACAAATTCAAAGAGACGAGAATAGAGCAGTGGATGCAATGGCTACTTTGGCATCTTTACTTCAAATGCCTGATCAAAATAAAAAGTATGAGTTCTTGGTGGAAGAATTGGTTAAACCAATATTTGACCTACCTAATACCCAAATTATCACCCTTTTAAATGAAAATGAATCACCATGGTATGGACCCATCTATGCCTACCTTACAGACAAACCTTACCTATAGACCAAACACGTGCTCAAAAGTGCAATTTCATAAGACAAGTGGCTCGTTATACCATCCTTTCTGACACATTGTATCATAAAGGTCTTGATGGAATGCTCCTTAGGTGTCTAGAGGAAGATGAATCAAAATCAAATTTAAAAGACATCCACGAGGGGATTTGTGGGTCACATTCGAGTGGTTTAAACCTAGCTAAGAAAATCCTATGTATGGGGTATTTTTGGAAAACCTTAGAAAGAGATGCTTGTCAGTTTTTCAAAGTTTGTGCAAAATGTCAATACCATGGAGACATGATCCATGCACTAGCACAAGAGTTACAGCTATTTGTCAATCCATGGCAATTCTTTCAATGGTGTTTTGATTTGATTGGAATAATTTATCCACCTTCTTCAAATGGACACAAGTATATAATCACGACAACAAATTACTTCACTAAATGGGTTGAGATTGTTCCTTTATCAACTTCAACAGGGAAGCAAATTTCCATGTTTATTCTAAATCATATCATTTGTAGATATGGCATTCCTCATGCCATCATCATGGATAATGGAAAATAGTTTAAGAACAAAGATGTTGATGAACTTTGTGACACATTCCATATTACACATCACTCTTCATCAATTTAATATCCCCAAGGTAATGGGAAAGTAGAAGCTACCAACAAGAACATCCTTAAAATCCTTAAGAGATTTGTAGGCAAGTCAAGAAAAGATTGGCATCTTCAAATCATTCCAGCATTATGGGCCTCTAGGACTAGCATTCAAACCCTGACAGGAGCTACACCTTTTTCATTGGTTTATGGGGCTGAAGCTCTTTTACCTTTAGAAGTTGAAATACCATCCCTAAGAGCTCCTTGCATGGATTAATAATGGATGAGGATTATAGAGTTTCCCGCCTTCAATAATTGGAAATGTTGGAGGAACATAAAACTCAAGCCTATGATCATTTGAAAGTGTATCAGAATCAAATTTCAAGGAGCTATAAGAAGCATATTAAACCAAGAACCTTTCAAGAAGGAGATCTAGTATTGAGAGAAAATCCAAAAAATTAGGCTGATAGAGAAAAGAAAGGAAAGTGGGAAGCAAATTGGCTTGGTCCTTTTGTCATTGTTTCTTCATTTGGAACGGGGACCTATAAATTGGCCAATTGTGATGGTGATGAATTGCAAGAACCTATCAATAGAATTATTCTTAAGAGGTTTCACACCTGATTCAGAGGAAAGAGTATCAGACGGAAGAGTATAAGTTGAGAGTATTAGATGAGTCAGCATCACCTTTGTACATCTAAAAATTCAAAAATACCAAAAAAATGAGAAAAGATCAAAATGCAAAAAAAATTAGAAAGTTCAAAAGCCAAAAACATTTGAAAAAGAGAAAAAATTTCCTTGGTGAAAAACTAGCAATAGGCACCTTGCTAGCAAAAAAAAGGCAAAAAGAGAAAAAGAGCAATAATCCCAAAAGGTGAAAACCTGGAAATAGGCGCCTTTTGTCCCTTTGGTCTTTCCTGGTTGCATTTGTATATATTGCATTTCATCATCTCACTTGTCCATATCTTCATTGCATCCATCATTTGTGCATTGTCCTAATAAATTCTCAGAGCTGCATTTTTGTCACATTCTAGGTCCACTTGCCCTAAGTTTCACATTGGTCACATTTATCACTTGGGGGCACGCGTCATAAATTTTTTGGTACCAAATGTATTCAATAGTGTAACATCTTGGTCACACATCAGAAGCAGATTTTCAAATACAAAAGAGAGATTTTTGGAACCTTTGATAAATATCATTGTTCCACCCTAAACAATTTGATCACATAACATGATCCTTGAGTTTCATTGACTTAATTTATCAGGATTAAAAATTGAGACACCCTGAATGATCAGACTGTCTAGAATTCTTATTTGAAAATCTTGATACATTTCACAAACACTTGGAATTTTTTTGTTGAGTTTTCATTGACCCTTTTTGAGTCATGTTCTTTTTAGCTAATCAATGATGTTTCGACTAGATAGGTAATGATAGAGACATGATGTTTTCTTAAGCTTCTGAGTGACTGTTTTGAGGAATATCCTTTAACTTGTGTGAATTAGTCTAAGGACATGGTCATCAAAAAGCCATCGAGGACATTTGTATGGGAAGAAGGGTCAGCCTTTGTTTGTTCACACAAAAGGATACCTTGGCTATTTAGATTTACAATATCTTAATACCAACATCCACTTGCAACATTGAATCTGATCAAACTAGTATTCATACTCCCATAGTTGGTCATTCAACTAGTGCAGGTTGTACTTGGTTTTGAAGAAGGGGTTACCACATGAGGGAAATTCATATTCATATTCTTATGGTCGCAGTGGCACCAGTAAGGATTGTATCGACTCCTAGTTCAACAACGCTCAATGATGAAAATATATCTCAATTTGCAGTTCTTTCGCAAACCTCAAGGACAATTAGTTGCATTGCATTGCATCTTCATGTTAGATTAATTGTATATTTTAAGTTAGTTTAAAATGTACTATTTTTCTAGCACTTTTCCAAGAACAAGGGGGGAATTAAAGTTGACAACATTCATCAATTTAATGGTTTCAAATCATCACTATGAGATTATCCTTTACATTCATAAATCGTTAATCATTATTCATTATATATTCATATCAAGATAAAAGTAAAGACGAGAAACATTAATCATTATTCATTTATCCATAATCAGTTAGAAGTGCACATCATAAATTAAATTGCATACATTCAAACGAATCCAAAAATAGTTGCATTCATTTATTATTGCACTAAGTATTGCATCCATATCATTGCATTGCATAAATCCATCCATCATGGTTAAATCCGAAAAGCATATAGAAATAAGTTGCATTACAATCATTTGCATCCATTTATTTAATTCCTACTCTAAGACATTGCATCCATAGCATAATAGAAGTAAATGCATCATAGAAACATGTAGATATGCATAAAGGAAATCCCATAAACAACATCATCAAAGGAGGAATCCAAGATCATCATAAATAAATGTCCATCATCAATGTGTAAAATACAAATCAGTACATCAAAGTTAGATCGACAAATGATCCATACATCAAAGTCCTGATCAAAAAAATACATATGATACATCATCAATGCTATATAAAGATATCATAGATATGTCTCATGACCCAGCAGGGGCACCTAATCCATCTCCAAAAACACCTATACCTAAACCCCCTACACCATCAGGATCCCTATCACCTGCTCTATCCTATGTACTGGGAGGTAACTGACTAGTGCTTGCACTAGTAGGTAACTGCTAATGTTGTTAGAAACTGCTACAACAAAGTAGAAACCTGATCTAATCAAACAGTCACTACATTCATCCCTACCTATAAACCTCAAACATCTTGCACTAAGCCATCCACAATGGGAGGAACTGGAGATGCCTATGATGAAGGAGGAGCCTAAGGTTCCTGTGGCGCTAATGGTACCTGTGGTATCACCAGTGTCGTGCTACTTTGTGGATCAACTTGAGGAATATGTCCCTATACAGGAACCTGTCTGGCCACCTAGACATGTTTTTGTCTTTACCTAGCCCACTCTGCACCAAATCTAATAGGAGCCTATCCCTGGGGTACCTGTGCTTGTGCTAATCTATGTCTCGACTGCCTGAATTCACCACCTTGGCCTCTAACATGTCCACCCCACATTCGAGGTCCTGTAGCTCTTTGTGCTCTAGGAGCCCTAGGTACCCTTTGAACTCTCTATCTCCAAGGTCTCCTACCATCATCACCATCATTAGCATCATCCCCATTATCATCAGAAATCTCATCCACATCAGGAATAAGCTTTGTTGGATCCATAAATTTTAAAAACCGATGTCACATAAACCACTCTCGATACTTGGTCAACATGCCTGCATCTTCTACATGCATAATCATATCCCACATAATGTAGCTCAGGTGATCAATTTGTAAAAAAGCCAGCTGATAATTCACCTATGCTCCCCACATAGATCTCTCAACCTGTACACTAGCATAAAGTGCCATACTCTAAGACGTGTCCTGAACCCGGCCGTACTGACAAAGCACTCTCCCAAACAAAAATCTCTCAATAACTAGTGGAGATCGGTCGATCATCCACCAAGGACAAAACATGTATGGTAACTCATCATCATCCTCTCGCCAACTCTCACAAAGAAGATATGGCCTCCACATGACCTGATCTATATCATCAATAGTACGTATCCAAAAATCAACCTTGCCTAGATGATGCTGGACAACTATGCCATCATACAAAAATGCATACGGATACCCTCGGGCCCACACTCATGCTAAAACTGGTCTTGTGATAGGGATATGCTCCCAAGTCCACAATTGTAATAACACTACACCTACTAAAAGAGCTGCACTGCGCCTGTATATAACCTCATGTAAATCATGATATAATTGTGCTAATATGCAATAACCCCAATCAAATCTTTGAGGATGTGCAATCAAGTCCTCCAGTATCCGGCCCCATCCAATAGAAAAGCCATATTCTCTCCTATCTGGAAGAAGAAATCCTCTGATCACTGCTCCTCACAATGCTGGCAAAGTCAAAAATAAAGCAAACTGTGCCCAAGTAATACAATCATCATTAATGGCATTGTCTCAAAACACCCTTCTGCATACACTGCTATCATAAATTGAATCATAATATACCCTCTCTCCATGAGTCAAGATCCTTAATAATCTATATACATCCTCAGGCATGATAGTCATCTCGCGAGGGGTAGATGGAACGTATTATGGTCAGAGTGCCATCGCTCTGCCATAGCTATCAAAAGACCTTGGTTCAGCTGAAACTGAGGGAGATCTAAAAGGAAACCAAGACCGCATGTCTCGATAGTTTGCCGCTCAGGCGCTGTGAGCTCATCAACTAAATTAAGAATCCAAGATGCAACACCCTATATCTGCAACTTACGGTAATGCTCCTACATTTTGAAACAAAGTGAATCATATTAGTCTTTCTATTGGTGGCTCATTCTAAGTCAATCAAACACATTAAATCTATCGTTGCTCTATTTTGAGGGCATCAACTTATTGCTCCTAACCTCTAGATCTTGAGACACAAGGACAATTTGTAATCATTTTAATCAATCTGATTGACATATCAAACATTCATTAATATGACTTTTCTAATATCCTAAACACTAAGTAACATTCTGGATGTATGTTTTCTAGCTTGGAATTCAATTGAGTTATCTGGACGATCGATCAAATAGACTTCATCTATTTTTATCTCAGTTTTCAAACTTCATGGCAGGTGGCACTTCAATAAGTGTACGCAGATTTTTAAGCCCAGTGGCGTTTAAAACATTATACGCGACACTTTAATCATCGGAGGTGGTGCTTTGCTAAGTAGGAGGCCTTTTAAAGTCCTACGTAGCTTTTTAATGATCTTAAACGACCTTTAAAAAATAGGGTTTCCTAGGTGGCTTTGGGCTATTTGGGTTACAATTTTGCCCTAATTCTTAGGCGGCTAATAATTTCCCCTACGCATATTTTCAACGCGCGGAGCCAGCTTTTCTCTGCCCTAAGCGGCTCTTAAACTACCCTACACGACTTTTCATAAATTTCTACCTAGAAAGCATTAAAAAAATGTATTAAATGATATTTAAAGAGCAATAAATGCACTAGGAAGATTTGAACCACTCACCAGAGGCTTGTAGTCAGGAGGTCTCTAATATCGGCGCACTCACTCGAACTGATGCTCTCTAATGGGGACCACCATCGATGTCAATCATCAGAGGATCAGAGCAAAATCTCAATAGTGAAAAGTGAAAATGAATAGTAAATTTGGGTTTTTCACCCTATTGAAGCTAGTTTACCCTAATTTGGTGAGATTTTTGACCTAGTCAACCCAAATCTGCATATTTTGCACACTGGAGCATTTGTTCGACATCTTTTCAGCATCATTATTTATCAGAAATGCAATCATCTTGGATCTATTCTATCAGCAATGTTCATAAATTTTTTCTCATTTAAGATCAATATGCTTTCATTTCTGAGGGGGCATCATCATATCATCCAACTGGGATTCTGCAGCATATCTTATATCAAATCTAGGGCATTAAAATTTCAAACTTCATCAGGGCTTCAAATCAAGTTTCAAATCAAGGCATCGAATCAGAGTTTCAAATCAGAGTTTCAAATTAGAGTTTTAAATCAAGTTTCAAATCAGAGTTTCAAATCAAGTTTCAAATAAGAGTTTCAAATCAGGGTTTCAAATCAGAGTTTCAAATCAAGTTTCAAATCAGAGTTTCAAATCAGGGTTTCAAATTAGAGTTTCAAATCAGGGTTTCAAATCAAAGCTTGATGTCAGGTTTTCATATCAGTTAATCAACTCATTAGTATCAAATCAATGATCAGGACATCAAGTTTTCTTTGAATCAATGTACTTCACACATCAATTCAAAGAGGGGCATTTGTAGACACCTAAATTTGACCAGGTGTATCCTAAGCATTCAAAATTGTAAATCTCAGCCAAATGCCTCAAATCTCATCTCAATGCATTAAAATAGATCAAATCAAATGGACATCTATCAAGCAAAGTGGTCAAAAATAGAATTAAATCAAAGGATTAAATAATCATGAAATCAAATAATTAAATTCAAGCCTGAAAGGGATTAATCAAAATTATGCAATTGATTTTAATCAATTAATTATATAGTTTAAATCAAAAGAATCAAATCCAACCCATTCACCCTTACATGGCTAAATTAATTAAATGATTGAGTTATATAATTCCTAATTTCTTTGAGGACAACCAACCAACTTTCCCTCCATTTGAAAACACCTCAAACCTTTTTACTCAACCAAAGCTTGATCATGATCAACTCACTCTACCCCCTACCCTTGGGAAATTACTATAAATACAAGCCATTTTCTTTGTGTTTGGGATACAAGAATTTCAAGAGAAAAGCATCCTTATTATAGGCATTTGGAGAGCATTTGAGAGCTTTGATAATATTTCAGCATTTGCGTAGCATTTAGAGTATCATGTTTAGAAGCATTTGTTGATTTTATAGCATACCTTGGAGCATTTTGAGCTAGATTAGAGGATTGTTTATCATTTTATTCTCGTTCTAGGATTGTCCTTGAGAGAGATTCAGACTGTGAGCTCTCTTAACAAAGCTTAGATAGAGAACCATGAGATGTCATGGGTTTTAACTTTAATTCTTAGATTAAATAACATTTTCTTTCCATAGAATTGTTGTTACTAATCCTAATTTCATGAAGGTGTTAATCTTACACACACATTATATATTAAAAAATATGCTCACTTCAAGGATTAGTTCCATAGGGTTCACTTCCCAATAAGGATCACTCCCAAAGGGCTCACTACTCATAAAGAAAATAATATAAATTAGAATTGAACTATTACAATTATATCTTCTAGATGAATGAAATATAGTTCCACTATACCTCAATAGATTGACTTGATAATTTATTCTATTTTGGTCGCTTCACTTCTTAACTCATATTAAAATTTAAAACACACATCACCTCATCATCTTGAGATTTCCTTGTCATTCTAACTCACCAATACATTCTTGATGTGTGTGTGTGTGTGTGTGTGTGTGTGTGTGTGTGTGTGTGTGTACTATCCTAAAAATTTAGCATCTAATATTATATGCTCATTTTAGCCCAATTTTAGTATGTATGGGTACCCACATTGATTTCACGTCCTCCTATCGCTCACTGGATCTTTAAATTAATATTATATGTCTTGTTTTAATTAAATTTATTCAAAACTTAAGGTAAGCCCTTATTTCAAAGTATTCTCTTCTATTTTTCCTCCAATCCCATACTTCATTTCATCACCTAACCCCTATATCACTATTTATAGATTTTACATTCTCTCCTACCCTCGAAACTAGCTATACCCTCTTTTCTCGCATCATCTCATTGCTTGGGACCCGTGATCTAGATCTTAGCCCTGATTGGAGGGTATAGGAAAGATTTTTTTTCATATACCTAGGTATAGGTTGTCTTATCCGATCTATACCCAAAAGATTGGGCTCAAATTTTAATTGGATCATTGTCTTAAAAATTCAACAGAGGATTAGGACTTACAATTGACCTCATTAATATTTTACTGTTGAGATGTTACAAGAGGTATAGAAAACCCCATATCTCTTCATTTTTATATCCATTAATATCCTCAAGAATTCATGATCATGAAATCAAACAATTTCATCCAAGCATTCTAAAAGGTCTTAAAACATCCAAGTCTTCAAATATTCAAAGCATTCTCCTTCTTCATCAAGGATTATGGAAAACTACAACATCTATTTCACAAGAATTATATTTCAAGATTTCCTTTTCAGTTTTTTTGGACTAAAAGCTATTGCATTAACACTTGTGATCACATCTAAAGAGACATTGCATCATAAAGGCATGAGTTGATTTAGAATTCAGATTTAGATTCTATTTTATCTTTTATTTATGCAATTTCATTACATTTTCATGGTTGATGCCTCAAAAGGGGTTTGACCAAGGAAAACTCCTTTTCCAACCTTTTTTCCCCATTTTTCTATGTGCAGGAATATGCTACAAGGTTTTCAAAACATTTTTGGAGAGATTAGAAATAGTTAGAGCATCCCTGTAAGTTTAAGATATAAACCTAGGGTATAGGCTCAAAAATCCAATCTATACTAAGTACAGATAAAAAAATTCATGCTATACCCTCAAAACCTAGCTCATATTTGACAAGTATGAAACTTACAGTGTTGGAATCTTAGAAACATTGATACATGTACTTTTGGTATTTCGTCTGTCAATTATTCAAATCTAAAGTTGCTTATTTCCTATTTCATTTCTAGATGCATTTAAACCTTTCCTAAAAACATTTATATCGTATTATCATTTCCCATTTCAAAATTACATATTTAGCAAGTGATCATACTCCCCATTTAGTACTCGAGTCACCTATTGTGCCTATTGGGTGCATCTTCCTTTTGAATGTGCATTGTTGAAAAGGAGAGCTGAACTATCCTATTTGTATTGCTTCCCTTTTCATATTGTACATTTTTGTCAATCCAAATCATAATATTTCCACTTATAATTGGGATATCTCGATCTATATTTTATTACATCTAATTAGTAAGTAATATTTTCATTTATTGTTTATGCATTTGAAATGATGAAAATACACGAAGAAAAAAAAAAACATTATTATATGAATTTTATCACTTAGGTTAGTTTTATAATACATATATTTCCTTGGGTGATAGTGTATTAGCCTCCCTTTTATCAATTTATCCCTCTCCCAAGGACCCTCCTATCCACAAGGACATATTGGTGAAAGAAGATGCTATTAAGTTCTCTTCTTTCAATGATGTTAACTCTTCTCTTGATATGCAAATCCTCCATGAGAATACATTGGTGAATATTTTAAAATCATCCCATGATAGGTTACCTTCCATTAATTTCAGTTATTTTCCCTTGAGGAATGAATTTTTCATATATTATGATTATTCCTCTCATAAATTTGTTTCTATTTATACTCTCAATGATCTCCCTATTTGGGATGAACCACTAGGAAGTGATGTTAATTATTTTATCTCTCAAGAAACAAGCTTGATAAAAGAGGATGATCTTGTGGATAATATTTATTCTACTGCCTCTACATATGACACATTCATGTGTGATGTTGATCCTTCTTGAAAGATGTACCTCCTTTATGAGGATATATTGGAGCAAGATGAGGATATTATAAATGTGTTTCTTAATATAACTTTACCTTCATCTGAAATTCCTTTTAGAGTTAAAGTATTGATGGAAGTACCTAATACCTATTTTAAATATTATCCTTCTCATGAGGATACCTTGGAAGAAGATAATAATACCATTACTACTTTCATTGATGCTTTGACTCCTAGTAGTAAAAAATGAACAATCAAGAGCTTGATCAAGTAAATGTTTGATGAGACCATTTACTATCTCTATTATATTAATCTTTATACTCTATTTTTAAGTATTACAAGAACAATTGTGGACTTATAATTAGTTGAAATCATGTCAAAGTATAGATAGAACCATTAAACCTATGGGTAGAATAGATATGTCATATTGTGCCAATATTATATATATTACAGTATTTCATATAATAGTCAAAATGTGTGTTCTAATATCTAGATTAATATGATTAAGCTATTTTTATGAATATATTTGCATGATAACTAACCTGCTAGGAAATAGGAGTCACTTGGGAGTGGTCGACAACATTCAAAGAGAACGATAAAGACCAGTTGCGGATGGATAACCATCATGGCATTAGAAGACACGACTACTGCAAATAAGGAGCCATTATTTCATAAATGCATGAACGAGGCACTGCTATATTCCTTCCGCACTTCCAGCATGTTGACTCGATCACCTAGACTTCAATACATATGTCATGGGCTATTATGTTTTGCATTTTTTCTCTCTAGCATAGTTTTAGTTAGAAGGTTCCTTTTCTGTTTTAGAATAAAGAAGTCAATCCTCTATTTATAGGGAGGAGACTGTTATTTTGTAAGTTCCGAGATTTTTGGAATACAATGTTCTTATTGTATCTTGCACAACAAGTTCATTTTCAGTTTCACGTACCATTCTCATGTAATCAGTTCTTGGAATACAAAGAAACTTAACTTTTGGTTTATATTATGTGTTCATAGATTAGTTGAAGCTGACCAAGGGGGCCCACTTGGGAGGTGGATTAGAGTAGAAGTATAATATATTTACTTCCTACATTTCCAGTATTCTAGATAGAAGATTATAGTTTCTTCCTTCAGCATTGTACTTTGTGAATGTTCCTGCAGCACTTGCAAGAATAGTTATAGTGAATGCTCTAGGTTGAAAGGATATGTTTAAGTAGAGTTTGCAACTTGTAATGTTTATTTTAGCAAGGAGTAGGTGTGTTTTCTTTCTTGCAGCCCTAGTATAGATTCCTTTCATGTATTTTACTTTCCCGCAGCATAGGTAGAGTGACTCTTTAAGGAACTTAGTGCACATACTGTGTCGTACCATTTCAAGTATACGTCCCTAGCTTGAAAAACTAAATGCACCTCATGGTGGGGAGAAGTGATCCTTAGATTGAATAAACTATTCCTAAGAGAGGCTTTGGCCATGATTAATAAGTACCTATTTTGAGGCGGTTCATTTTTTTCGTTGCTGCCAGAGATGGTGTCGAAGTAAGAATCTTTTTGAGTCATTTTTATTTCTAAGATAGTTTTTAGTGGTTGTAGTTTTAAATTTGCTTCGCTAGTGTGAAGAATTCATTTGCATGCATCAAAGGGGAAGAAGAAAAGATGAATATGGAAGATTTCTTCTAGGAGAGCCTATGAATTTGAATGAGCAAGTTGAAGAAGTTGAGTTTCCTTTTGTTGACGCAAGTCCTGAGTTTCTTGTAGTATCTTTTGCTAGAGCAAATCCTTTTTATATAAGTGGTCTTCGGCCTTTCACTGAAATCTTGGCCATCTTTCTTGATAATCTGACCCAAACACACTTTCTGTTAACAATCCTATGGCTAATATTCCTTTCCAACAGCAACACCAACTCCCAATACCTCCAGTAATGGCACAACCTACTTTCTCATTTCCTCTAACAAGCCTTATAAACAATGCCAATCTCAAAATATACCCTCTACTGCACTTCCAAAGTTTTATGGGTTGATAAATGAAGATCCTGACACCTTTTTGTTCGAGTTCAACATCGTCTATCGTAGCTTTGACTATAACACTAATGCCCACAAACTCAATCTATTTCCAGCAACACTAAAGGAGTTGGACTTACAATGGTTCATAGGCCTAGGAGCAAATGCAACAAGCACATGGGATGAGATGTAGACTTTGTTTCTATAGAAATACAAAGAATATTGCAATGGGAGTGACCCAAGGGGAGGTGATATTTTTAGAATGTCACAGAAGGAGGATGAAACCTTGGAGGACTATGTTTCATGTTTTCTATACACCATGCAGAAGAATCACCAACATGTTTTGGCAGAGGATTCACAGAAACTAGTCTTCTTAAGAGGAGTGAACAACATCTTCTTGGAAGCATTGGAACTCATGGCTAGTGGGGACATATCCCAATCTTCTTAGGATAACCTCAAGAAAATCTATCTCAACTACTCTAGATCAACTGGGAAGAAAAGTAGAGGATATTGGTCTACAATCATTAAAGGGAGCAGTTCAGGCATTTCTAAGTTGGAGATATCTAATTTGCTACCAGATTTCAAGCAAGACATCATTAATGATGTTGCTACACATCTTGAAACCATGACTGCCAAGAAGAAACATGTAGACGCTAAATTGCAGCTAGCTGAGTACTGTCCATATTGTCGTAAATAAGAGAAAAACTATAGATGCAAGCTTGTGGTGAACTTGGAAAATCAACATTTGCCTACCGAGTACATGAAGATAGAAGGAGATGATGAGAAAGTGTTCTTTGTTGCTCAATGTTGACCATGGGCTTCACGATAAGGTATGCCTCAATACTCATTATAATTTTCAAGTCCTTACCATAGTCAATGGAAAAAAAAAAGCTATCAGAATCCTTCTTAGTACTCTCAGCAAGCCTGGAATAACCAATAGCCTAACCAGCAAAATAACCAATGGCCTAACCAAAATCCTGCTTTTCCACATCTACCACCACCAGTCCCACCTCTTGCAATAATTCCATCTCCTACAGCCACTAGCCCCAATCCAAAGAAAACCTAATTACCTACTCAACTGCAACCAAATCGAAATAGCAAGCAACAATAGTAGCAAACATTATACTATTGATACACAACAATACCCTGCCTACGCACTTGAGATATCTGATATCCATTTAAGGTCTAGTACTACTCTACTTGTACCTAAACATCCTATTATCACAGAAGTTGCAGACACTCCTGCAGCATCAGCACCTCTTCCAAAGGCTACATTACAAGGTACCACCCAATCAACTACAGAATCTAGCAAAACTAATGTTAAAACCTTAGTTGACCCTCCTTTTCCACAAAGGATCACCATAGAATAGCCTATATACCAAGAAGAAATGTCATTTGACATTCTTGAGCAACTAAAAAATATGCACATCCAAATACCTCTATTTTAAGCTATCAAAGACGTTCCTATCCATGGGAAAGCTATTAAGGACACATGCCTTAAAAATCCTGGAAGGAAAAAGAAGGACCCTCAAATAGTTCATGTCATAGGGAAACTTGTTGATATCATGCTGGGAAAGGTAGTTATACCCAAGTATTGAGACCCTTGGAGTCCAGTAGTTAACTTGATAATTAATGGACAATCTATTAAAAATGCTATAGTTGATTTGGGAGCAGCCATAAATGTAATGACCAAAGATACAATGCACAGACTAAGTATAGAGGGTTTGAGAACAATGCCAAAAATATTACAACTTGTTGATAGTTTAATAGTCACTCCAGATGGTCTTATAGAAAATGTGGTCATCACCTTATACTCATGGGAATACCCTGCAAATTTTCTCATCTTATCACCAAAAGTAAACTTTGTTGGCTGTCCAGTCATCCTAGGGAAACCTTGGTTAGCCACCACAAATGCAAAAATTAGTTGCAGTTCAAGAAGTATGAAAATTTAAAATGGTCAAGAAATAAAGAAGCTAGCACTCTATCCTCCTGCCCAGCCTCAGCCAAACTTGAGAGATCTTCTTTGGCTAGAACTAGGGGATGAGGAAGAAGAGGTCAACTCTGTTGCCTAGCTTATGATGATGCACAAACAGTCTTTTCTAAAAATGCAAGAGGAATATGATGTAATACAAAGTATTCTTACAAATGAGTGTATATTAGCAAAAGATGTTTCTGAAAGTTCTATTCTACAACTATGCACCTATGAAGACTGTGTCTTTCCAGCAAGCCCTGAGATAGTTAGCCAATTATTACCATGTGAAGTAGCTACAATCCCAGTACCTAAAATTTCAATGGTAGAGCTAACAACTAATGTGTAAATTTCCCCATGTCACAATCTCCATGTAAACAACAAGTTGCCACCCCCACAATTGGCATTGTTAACAAAACTATTGCATAAGCATGAGAAAGCCTATGCTTGGGATTATGGTGACATGGTAGGTTTGAATCCCAAACTCTACACCCATAGGATCTACATTCATGATGGTAGCTTACCACTATGCCAGCCCCAAAGAAGGATAAATCCAGCATTGAGAGAAATAGTCAAAAGTGAATTACAAAAATTGCTAGATGTTGGTTTCATCTATCCAATCTCTAATAGCAAGTGGGTATCACCTTTGGTCATTATACCTAAGAAAGGGGGGAGATGGTGAATATGTGTGGATTACAAAGAGTTGAATAACGCCACAAAGAAGGGTCATTTTCCTTTACCCTTTATTGATCAAGTCTGGGACACTCTGGCCGGTAAGAAATATTTCTCCTTTCTGGATAGAAACAGTGGTTATAACCAGATCAACATTGTTCCAGAAGATTAGGAGAAGACTACATTCACATGCCCCTAGGGCACATATGCTTATTCTGTATTACCATTTGGCTTACGCAATGCACCAGCTACTTTTTAGAGAGCTGTAATAAGCATCTTTGTTGACATATCACATGACTGTATTGAGATATATATGGATGAATTTACTACATTTGGCGTCACCTTTGAGGAAGCCCTGAAGAATTTGAAAAGAGTACTAATCAGATGTCAAGAGCATAATTTGTCTCTCAATAGTGAGAAATGCTTCATGATGATGCAAGAAGGCGTAGTGTTGGGACATTTTATCTCTGAAGCTAGAATCTAGGTAGATCCTAAAAAAATAGAGGTAATTCTCACACTACCTATTCCTACAAAGCAAAAGGATGTTAGGTCCTTCCTAGGAAATGTTGGCTACTATAGGAGGTTTATCAAAATATTTAGTCAAATAGCTATTCCTCTTTATACTTTTCTTACCAAAGAGGCTGAATTTAATTAGACAAAGGAATGTAATGAATCCTTCCTGCAGCTTAAGAAACTGTTGAGAACCACACCCATACTTAGGGGTCCTGACTGGTCTTTGCCATTTCACATTCATATAGATGCTTCAAACTATGCAATAGGTGTTGTCCTAGGACTAAAGTATAATAACCTGGAGAATGCAATTTAATACATTAGCAAGACCTTCCATGGACCAGAGTTAAACTATATAGTGTTTGAGAAAGAATTACTAGCAATAGTTTATTCTCTGAACAAATTCCATCATTACATAATTGGCTATCCTATTTTTATTCATACTGACCATGCAGCAATAAAATATCTCATGAAAAAACCCACCATTATAGGTAGGTTAGCAAGATGGCTTCTTCTTTTGCAGGAATTTGCCATTACTATAGTTGATAAGCTTGTCAAGGTGAATTTAGTAGCTGATTATCTATCTAGAATTTACCATGCTGAAGAAAACACTACTCTGATAGATGATGCATTTCCAGATGAGAAATTGTTTTGTATTGATGTCCAAATTCTGTGGTGTGCTAACATAGCTAATTACCTTGTAGCTAACAAAATGCCAACACATTTTTCTTACAAGGATAGGAAACTTGTCGAGAAAAGATTTAATTTCTCTTGGATTGATAACATACTATTTTACAATGGACTTGATCAAATAATGAGAAGATGTGTGTGAGAAGATGAGACATATGACATTGTCTATGCTTGTCATAATGAATCCTGTGGGGGATACTTTGCAGAAAAAAGGATAGCCCAAAAGATTTTAACAACTATATATTACTGGCTTGCACTTCACAAGGATGCAGCCAGCTACACAAGGAAATGTGACAAATGTTAGAGAATGGGCTGACCAACTAGATCAGATGAAATGCCCCTAAATTCGTAGGTGGTGGTAACTCCATTTGACAAATGGGGCATGGACTTCATTGGTCCAATAGACCCTCCATCCAATGGGAAGTCTTACATCCTGGTGTGCACTAATTATTTGACCAAATGGGTCGAAGTAAAAGCTATGAAACATGCCCGGGACCATAAGGTCGCAAAATTTTTGTATGATGAAATTTTCACCAGATATGGAGTACCGAGAGAACTTGTAACTAACCAAGGTGCCCAATTCACTTCCAATCTAATAACAGAGCTCATGAAAGAATATAATATCAGACATAGGAAGTCAAGCCTTTATCACCCTCAGGCCAATGGACATGCTGAAGTTACAAATCGGGAAATAGAAGCCATTTTAACAAAGACAGTTCATTTGCATCACCGGGACTGGAGCAACAGACTATCAAAAGCCGTATGGGCGTAGAGAACAACTTGGAAAACCATTATAGGGTTCACTCCATTTTAGCTATTATATGGAAAAGCAGCAATGCTACCCATTGAATTTGAACATAAGACTTTACGGACAGCATTGGAGTCAAACATTGATCTTCTTGCAGTACAGAAAGAGTGATTACTAGATCTCAATTCCTTGGATGAAATGCGCAAATATTCCCTAGAGTGAACTGAAATAGTCTAGAAGAAAAGAAAGAAATGGCATGACTCGCATATTAAGAACAAACAGTTTCAAGTTGGTGATTGGGTATTGCTATACGATTCAAGATTCAATGAAATACCATGCAAGTTGTAGACAAGATGGCAGGGGCCATATGAAATAAACCATGTTTTCAAAAATGGAGCCATCCAGTTGAACACAATAGATCCAGTACATCTCAAGCTATTAGTCAATGGACATCAGCTTATCACCAACCTCAAACAAAAGAAGACTTCCTGCAGTAGTTCCGACAACAAATTTCAAACAAGAAATAGGTAACACTTCCTCTAGCAGAGGGTGCAAACCTTCTTCCTGTAGCTTTTCAATAGAATTCCATCAAGCATGTCCATAATAAAAACTTTGCGTTTACATGAAGTTTATTTCTCCATTCACTTTCCACTTCTCCTTTTTCTCTATCTTCCACCCACCCACCTTCCATGTCATCAAAGTTTTCATTTGTTTTCTTTCAATAAGAGCCAAGTATGCTGACGTAAGCTGTTGCCACATTCATTCCACTCTCGCCACCTTTTTCTGGCACATGCAAAGATCAAAGGACAGGTACAAGATTTTCAAATTTTTCCCATTTTTAGTGCATAGATTTTGATGATTGTATCTAGTACTGCAATAATTATATCATTACAACATTAAGCCAATTCCATTCCTCATGCCAAGTATGTCAAGTGTGGACACTTGTCAATGTTTTGTATGGGGAGGTAAGTGTATTAATTCCTAAAATGTCATTTCTATTTACTCCTGCAAGATTTTATGTCACCTCAAATATGTACTTCGCCTTTGTCTCATTAAAGTCCATTACTATAACTCACAACTGTCGTAACTTTATTCCCAAACTATCTCTAATTGTCAGACTTGATGTGACTTATAATTAAGTTATGTGGTGAACCATAGTAAGAACTATAATTTATCTTGTTAAAATACATCACCATTGTTCATACTAACGATAACAGAGGAATTTAGAAGGAAGCCCATATTCTAAAATATAGGGAACAAGGCATTAATCTACTACAAAGAAGACAAATCAGAAATTGGTAAGCACGGATGGGAGGCCAATTACAAAGAGACGAGCCGGTAGTGCATGGCATTTTAATTTCAGATGTTGAAGTGGTAAGAAGGTTTAATGCATGTGGCTGGTTAGGGTATTTCTTAAAGCTAACAGAATTTGATGAGGACTCAGCAGCTAAATTTGGAAGTACATTTGAAGAAGGGCTATCGACCGTATGGGGATTGACAGTTATCACAATAGAGGAGCAGATAGAAGAAGTTACTGGATTACCAATGATTGGAGATGATTACCCTAATGTTCATGATGACAGATCAGCTAGGACCCAGTTCACCCTACCAAGTGACCCTCAACTAGAAATTAACAAATAAGGGTGCAAAAGAATGTCTATCCCTCCATCATATAATGAGTTGGCTATGCACATTATCAAGTATTTTACATGTGAAGGGATATTTTCCAATTTTCACACACATCATTTCAAATTCTTGAGTTATGTAAGGCCTAATCTACCAGTAAATGTCCCAAATTTATTGTGCAATATGCTATGCATTAGTGTTGAGGAGACCCAAAAAGGAAATGTCAATTTTTTCACCCACCATGCCCTATTTAAATTATTAATAGAAATATCTCTTATGGATGCCTCTCCCATGGCATGGTAAAAAATTTTCTAGCACAAAACCCTACAACCATAGATTAACCCTAATGTACAAATTGGTCATGATGATGTAATACTAATTGACCCAGCCGATGAGCAAGATACCCAGGGGTAGAAACTAAAAATCTGCAAGAAAGTATGCCTTTACCTGCTCATGAAAGAAATCTACCCACTTCTTCTAGAACAAAGGGAAAATGAAAATTAGAGGAAGAAACTTCCATTCCTGCAGCCAAACTACAAACCCCTACTTCGTCAAAGGGGAAGAAAAGGAAGTATGTTCCTGCAGTAGCTACTCCCGCAGCAGAGAAGCCAAAGAAGGCTATTAAGAAAAAGGTTGTAGAGATTGAGGAAACCCCTATGCCAAGAAGCCCTAGAATGAGAGTACAGCTCCATAGAGTGTCCTCAGAGAGCCAACCTACTTCTCCTTTGCAATCTGATGAACAACCCAATATACAAATCATTCCAGATGAATCCCCAAATTAGTCTGTAGTTCCATAATTTCCTCCGCATTCAACAGAAACTTATGAAGCTCAAGATAATGTTTACCAAAATAGTCACCAGGAAATTTGTTAAGATATTCTAGACAGAAATGAGGAGAGTGCCTCAGTAAATCATCAGTCAACCTACACAGAAACTACCTTAGTTCCCTACAAGAGAACTTGGTTAATAATTTTCTTAGAGTAGTCATGGAAGGAACAAAGGAGGCAGAGAACCCAGGCAGAGGATTGTGGCCAAATCACCTTGCAAAGGCTTCTCTTTGGATTACATAACAAGTATGTTTTAACAATAAATTTATGGGGAGAAGAGAAAAATAAACTGAAGAAGTTCACAACAGAGCAAGCAGATGAGATTACAGAATTGAAAGAGAAATTGGCAAAATAGAGACAAAAGATGGATCATGCCCTCAAATTGGCTGATCAAATAATTGCATGTAGACCACCTCCTAGGGTTTATACCATATGTCTAAAAGAACAGTTCCTCTTGTTCCAACTAATGATGACCATTAAAGATATAGATTATTAGTTCAAGTCAGCCCAAGAATTTTATGACCTTTACTAGACCCTTCATTCATAGCAGAAAAATCTACTTTGTGAACTCTACATGTATAACTTCATTATTCTAGCAGAGATTGAGTGGAACCCTTTACTTTATATAGGGGATGTACACCTAAGGGCATTAATTTCCTAGATGCACAATGAAGGCAACTATGAAAGATAGTTGGAAAAATATAGGGAACATGAGAAAACAAATCCATTACCATTAATAGCAGAGAGAATCAAGCCAGATATACTCCTTAGAGATTGGCTCAATTTGACATATGGAAAAATTAAGGAGGAAACCAGGGATAAAATTTTTAGAATTCGAACAGAGGTCTATGAAGAGTATGATGGTTAATCTTACTTCACCTTTCAGGAGACCTGGATGGTGCCAGAAGTAGATGGGGTAGGTTATCCGAAGCATTGAAGAACTCTGAACCACACAATCCTATCAACCTCCAAGAAGCTATTCAAAGAGCACCAAAATGTATGCAACTAGGAAGGCAAATTACACAGGAACTTTGGTGTCCACTCACCATGAAACCACCAATGCTCCTATGTCCCCTGTATGACATTAATACTAATAGATTTGACCGACTACATGAGGATCACAAAGTGGATGTCTGGGAAAAGACAAGGTGTTTTTACTACACTTTCAAGAGCCAGAGGCGAGGGAGAATAGAGGTTGGAGATTTCAGAGAAACTATAAGAAGATGTAATGCTTGAGGACCATTCAGCTTATCAGGGGGCACTGATGAGACCATTTATTGTCTCTATTGTATTAATCTTTATACTCTATTTTTAAGTATTACCAGAACAATTGTAGAATTATAATTAGTTGAACTCATGTCAAAGTACAAATAGAACCATTAAACCTATGGGTAGAATAGATATGTCATATTGTGCTAATATTATATATATTGTAGTATTTCATACAATAGTCAGAATGTGTGTTCTAATATCTAGATTAATTTGATCAGGCTATTTGTATGAATATCTTTTCATGATAACTAACCTACCAAGAAATAGGAGTCGCTTTGGAGTGGTCAACAAAAAGAGAATGATAAAGACTAGCTGTGGACGGATAACCATCATGGCATCAAAAGACACAGCTACTCCAAATAAGGAGCCACTATTTTAGGAATGCATGAATGAGGCACTATTATATTTCTTCCGTACTTCTAGCATGTTGACTCGGTCACCCAGACTTCATTACATATGTTGTGGGCTGTTGTGTTTCCTATTTTTTTATCTCTAGTGTAGTTTCAGTTAGAAGGTTCCTTTTCTATTTTAGAATAAAGAAGCCAATCCTCTATTTATAGGGAGGTGACTGTTATTTTGTAAGTTCAGAGATTTTGGGAATACAATGTTCTGATTGTATCTTGCACACCAAGTTCATTTTTCAATTTCACGTACCATTCTCATGTAATCATTTCTTGGAATACAATGAAGTAACTTCTAGTTTATATTCTATATTTATAGATTAGCTTAAGCCGACCAAGGGGGCCCACTTGAGAGATGGATTAGAGTAGAAGTGGAATAGATTTACTTTCTACATTTCTAGTATTCTAGATAGAAGACTATAGTTTCTTCCTGTAGCATTGTACCTTGTGAATGTTCCTGCAACACTTGCAAGGATAGTTATAGTGAATGCTCTAGGTTGAAAGGATAGGCTTAAGTAGAGTTTGCAATTTATAATTTTCATTTCAGTAAGGAGTAGGTGTGTTTCCTTTCCTACAGCCCTAGTATAGATTCCTTTCATTTATTTTACTTTCTTGCAGCATAGGTAGAGTGACTCTTTAAGGAACTTAGTGCACATACTATGTTGTACCATTTCAAGTATACATCCCTGGGTTGAAAAACTAAATGAACCTCATGGTGGGGAGAAGTGATCCTTAGATTGAATAAACTATTCCTAAGAGAGGCTCTAGGCATGATTACTAAGCACCTATTGTGAGGAGGTTCAATGTTGTTAATGTTTTAGGTACTATAAATCCTTAGATTTTGGTTAATCACCGTCAAGATACTCCTCCATGTCAAAATAAAATAGTTGTTATCATGCAAGGTGCTCAACAACTTGATTACCATACAATTTATCAAATATATAATATAAGAAAAAATAAACAATTATGTACAAATATAGTTATTACTTCCTCTGATCCTTCTTCTCAACCAGTGCTCCCTCTTTCACCTTGTCTCCCTCAAAAGCTAGGAGAGAAATATAATTTACTATAATAACTCCGCACTACTCCCACGAAGATATCTCTTTGGGAACTAATATAAATTCCATATTGGAATGCATAGATGCTACTAATAAAAAATCTCTTGAATTGTGTTTTGTCAAGATGAGTTTCCTCCTAAAGACATTCAAGATCAACATTATTCTCTTATGTTTTTTGTCCTTATTAATAATAATGGTATTCAAAGAGCTTGGGTCAATAATGGATCTAGTTTTAATGGTTGTAGCATTGATTTATTGTAAAATATTAAGATTAATATTTCATCAATTAAACCTGATTATATTTCTATATGTGGCTTTGATAATGTTTCTAAACAAACCTCGGGTATTATCACTTTACCTATTAATGTGGTTCATATTATTTTTCCCACACATATTCATGTCATGCTCGATGCGCTTAATTGTAATATTCTCTTAGGATGAACATGGGTAAATGTCATGCATGTTGTTCCTTTAACATTTCATCACAAATTGAAGTTCATTTATAAAAATATCATGGATACTTTTTTCACTGACAATAAATCACAAATTTGTGTATGAAATAAATATGATTCTCCATCCATTCCTACACCATTTAAAAAAAAACACACATCTTCTACTCCTAAATATACTTCTTATCCTAAAATTGCCATTTTAGAATATGATTAGGGTTCATTAGATTTAATTCCATCTTTTGTGGGTGAATACAAAGTTCCTAATTTTAACTTGAGATCCTTTAAAGAGCCTAGTGTGTAATTTGTTCAACGTGATTTTCCTAAAATTTAAACTACTAATCCTCAACATGGTTTAGGATGTACGAAAAAAATATTTGAGACTCATGAGAAACCTATGGAAGTATTATGTCTGAAACCTCCTACTTTGTCAACATCTCCTTCTTTATTATTTAACATTTCTTCAATGACTAATTTGAATCAAGAAATTATATTGCCTAACCTTCTTTGTGCTAAGTGTATTACTCGACCTAAAAATTGAAGCATAGTCAAAACCTTTTGAATCTTCCCTTTTTTATATATCATCAATATCATGACCACTCTACTAATGAATTTCAACCTTTACATTACAAAAATTAATAAAGTCATTAACAATGATATCATTCATGTATAACATGTCACAATAAGTTTATTTTTAATTATTATTAATTTGAATAACATAAAAGTTCCTATTATGTTGCTCCAGACGATGTGACATTAAAAGTTTGTCCATTGGGGTCTCATTTTCATTCATGGTGGTACAATTTCAGGCGCGATCATACTTTTCTAGTAACATAATAGATCATATTTCTCCTTATCTTTATATCCACAATTGGGGGGTGGGGGAAGGGTAGTATGTCAATCTCTAATCATTTTCTTAAGGATCTATTTTTCCCTTGCTTAATAGGCATATGTTTATGTTTTGATATCTAATCTTACATAGAATTGTGTATTTACATTAAGGGTTATCTTTTATACAAGAGGTATGCATCCTTGATCATAACCTATTCCTCAATTGAAATTTGGTATCCATGGTGATAAGATACCTTACTTAGGGTCTATAACTGTGTCATCATTCCTCAAAAATACCTTTATCTATCAATAGGGAAGGTGTAAATGTTTCCCTCCTCTTTTCAATATACTTCAAAAGGATCTCTTTACACTTGTTGCATGGTTTCTCTTTGAATTCATCCCTTCCTTCACCTCATAGGAATTGTGACCTCTTTACCTTGGAATGGGTGTTCCTTGTGGGATACCTCCTTGGTATTTAAGGTACTTTATCATTGTTCCTCCTTTCCTTAAGATGTCAAAATAGTCCTTTTTCTATCTTAAGGGGGGCATATATGGCCTCCTTATTTAAAATATTCTATTTACTTTAACCATTTTTGATAGAGTACACTAGCATAATACAACTTACTGGGGCCTAACCAGCCCCCTTAATATATTTTTGATGGATTTACTTGGATACAATGCTTCCCTTGGTTAGATCCTTAGGATTGGTTGACTAACATAACATAATTTTATAGCTATTTGACCTATCATTTTCATTAGCTGACTAGAATCATATAAATCTATAGACCACTAAACCTCTCATTTACATATATTTTCATGATTTTACTAGCATGCACTAGACCATTAACTCTTTTTTACATTCTCTTGGATGGGTGGAACTAGGATAACATGATTTTCTAGACCATTTCCTCTCTCTCTCTCTCTCTCTCTCTCTCTCTCTCTCTCTCTCTCTCTCTCTCTCATGGATCACCTATCACAACATAAATCACTACCTTGTGTCATCTATTGTTATCCTTTTCCCTCCTCCGTGATTCCATAGCATAATGAACTTTTCTATTTGATTGCATCATGGATTATTTCCTTATCTTTGATGTGCGCTCTTTCTCTTTTCATGTGACCACTTGTGATTGCACAATAACTTTTTGAGTTTGATGCTAGCACTTCAGATATTTAATTTACCAAGATGTCTTTAACTATTTGACTCAAAACCTTAGTAAGATTTAGGATTTGGTATTTTTTTAATGTTTCTTTACATATGGATGTACAAATTAAGATCCTTATTTTTGGGGCTTGTGTCTTTACACATAGAGATATCTTATCTCTTGGTGATTTTCCCATGATTAAATCATCATATATTTCCCTCTCTTTCTTCTACTTTACCATGAGCATGAGGTGTAATCATCCTCCCTAAAAAGTTGGGGCTAAATGTAACATCTTAAATTTTTTATCATTTATCATTAGATGCTTATTTTATCCCTATTTTAGTATGTATGGATTCCCACATTGATTTCATGTTATCTTATGACTCATTGGATATTTAACTTAATATTATAATTCTTGTGATGATTTTTCCTCCAATCCCATAATTTATTTCATCTCCTAATCCTTATATATCCATTTATGGTATTTACATTCTCTCACAACCTTGGAACTTGCTATACTCTATTTTTCCACATCCTTTCATTTCCTAACCCATGGTCCCAATATAGTCTTTTATTAGAAGGTATATGCTACCTTTTTCGACATATACCTAGGTATAGTTCACCTTAGCCAAATTTATACCCAAAATATTTGTCCCAAATTTGAATTTGGTCCCCATCTCATCAATTCAGTGGATGATTAGCCCTTACGATTAGCCTTTTCAAGTTTTAGCCCTAAAGATATTTTGGGAGGTATATAAACACCCTATCTCTCCTCATTTTAGTATCCACTACAAGCCTTGAGAATTTATGATCATGAAATCAAGAAATTGACATCCAAGCATTCTCAAGGTCTTCAAGTCTTCAAGTCTTCAAAGCATTCTCCTTCTTCATCAAGCATTGTGGAAAACTAAAAAATATATTTCATAAGGAAATTATCTTTCATGATTTCCTTTTGGGTTGTTCTCGAGTCCAAGATCTTGCAATAAGACTTGTGATCACATCCAAAGAGGCATTGTATAATCATGACATGCGGTAATTCACAATTCACATCTACCTTCTATTTCATCTTTCCTTTATACAATTTAATTATACGTTCAAGCTTGATGCCTAAACATATATTTGGCCAATGAAAATCTATTTCCCAACCTTCTTCCCCATTTTTATGTGTACATGAACATGCTACAAAGTTGTTGGAACTTTTATGAGAAAATAAAATATAGTCGAAACATTTTGTCCAAAAACCAAGGCTATAGGTTGAAAAATCCAATCTATACCTTGTTATAGATCATAAAATCTATCCTATACCCCCAAAAATAGGCTCATATTTGACAGGAATGAAGGTTATAGTGTCAAG
>MU223545.1:1191847-1202340 GCA_018584345.1 Thuja plicata | reverse complement strand
CTGAATGTACAATCTTGAAAAGGACAGTGGAACTACACTATTTTTATTGCTTCTCTTTTTGTATTGTACAATATATATTAGCTTCTAATTAATGTTGGCTTCACACGTTTCAATTAAAATTGACTCAGATACCAAAATACTTCATATGATTCATTTAGTTAAGTCACCATAGGTATGGTTAAAATTGATGATATCTAGAAACTGGATGCTACAATCACTACTTAACCTTTCCTCAAAATTGGAAGGAAAAATACAACCTTCTAACAAATTACAGACATCTTGAAGAATTTTTTTTGTAATAGAGGAAATAATTAAACTACTAGATAGAACTTTCAGACCTTATGAATTCAATAACACAAAATCATACCACAATAAAACTTTAATTAAAGTACTACTAGAATCCTTAAACATATTGTCAAAATTGCAAGGCGATATCTATAGATGCAAAGAAATGTGAACTAAAAGATAATGCATAGAAACATAGAGTTACAAAATTAGACACAATGTATAAGTACAACTCTAAACATATCGAGGAACACTGAAGTCACAAATAACTATTTTTCAAGGATCTTCTTCTTGACATGAATGAATTTTTTTTATTAATTGTGCACAACATTCTCCTTCTAATATCACCATATAAATTATGAATGAAAATTTCTAAAAATCTCCCCTTTTTCATTCATGTCAACATGCCAAAGATATTATTCCCCAAAACCACTCTCCCCTTAACATCAAGGACAATTGGTATCTAAAAATAAATATGTCTCCACATAACTCCCCTATTACTAGAAATTCTTCCCAGAAGACAAATAGTTTACTTATCATTTTGAGGTAAGATCTTTTTAGAATATTTCCCCTTGAGTTCAAGGAATAAGGGATTCCAAGAATGGGCAGTAGCAGAAAAAACTATACAATGACAATTACACTGCACAAATAACTTAATATAACCATCGAAATCACCAGGTACATCTAGACATAATTTATCTCTCTCATATTATTCTCAATTTCTTATAAAATGCTTCATCATTACTTTAACTATTTCCTTATGAGACCAAAATTGCCCTGTAAATGTTAGGAATAAGGTCTCTCAACCTTGGATAATTCCTATTCTTATTATTTGTTTTGTAAAATGTATTTTCTTGCAAATAATGTAATTAAGTGTGAGCGTACATGTCAGTTGGCATGTTGTGTCACTCCACTTGATGTGTCGGCATCTTGAATTGTGTGTAAGGAGATCATGGCTGAAACGGTTATGACGGATTCCTATGACACATAAGAGCTATTTCTAGGAGATTTCAATGACAGGTGAAGACATGCAAGACATGTGGCAATTGATAAAATTTTTAGGGTTCCTATTTTCCCAGAGAATGGTAAAACCCTAATACGGCTATCCTTGGAAGTTGCCCTAAAAAAAGAAAGCGCATGGTATAAGTGTTTTTTAGGGTTACATGAAAGAATACGAAAAGAGTGTATTGTTGGTATGATCTGGTGCTACTAGATTTGTCTTAGAGTGTCAATTGTCTCCTGAAAGAAATTACATTGCAAGTGTGTTGTAACCATTGTGTTGAAGATAATACATTGTGCAGGTTTTGGAGTGTTGGGTTTTTTTACCGAAAGGTTTTCCCCAGGGTAAATCATTGTGTCATTCTCTATTTTCTGTATGCATGGTATGTGGCTGCAATATCATTGTTAAAGTAGTTAACGAATCTGAAATTGTAAGGATTTAAAAGAATTTGCACAATACTTTCCTATAGAGATTAGTGTAGGAAGTTGTTTCCACACCTGAGTTTCCTTACAGTAAATTCATCTCTTTGTCTTTGCACTCGAGATAGTTGTAACGGTAATGCATTAACTTTTTTCCTTTCACACCATCCTTGTCCTTTAATATGTCAAATGAGTGAGCATTTTCATTAATTTAAGAATCAATAGTATCAATTTTATATTTATGATCCTTAATAGCAGTAGACCATCTAAGACAATATTTGTACACCCGAGCAACAAGACTTATACAGTTTTGTATTTTCTATTCTTTCAATAAGATTTTTTTAAGAAACTACATACTTCTTACTCATTATTTTCTATATCTCATCTTCAATATCTATTTTCTCTTCTTGAGTTCTAGTAGATTTCATAGTTATTTATTCATTAAGAAGATCAATCAAGAGATCATGGCGAAGATCTTTAATAGAATTAGGAGAAAGGTTGTTCTAAAGTAAATATGTTATTAAAGTCTCTTTAATTGTGTCTTGATCATAATATGGTCATACTAACCATAATTCACTTATCTTATTCACGCCATCTAGTTGTCTAAAAAATTTAAAGAGCTTGTTTGTACCAAAGGGATCATCTTCAAAGGAACTAGAGTGTTCCTTAGAACTACTTTTCTATACATTTTTTTTTAATGTTTAATATCAACCTTCTTAGGCTCAACAACATCAATTTCAATTATCTCATCATTTTATTTCTGACATACTTCCTTTTTATTATTTCAAGCCGAGGAGAAGACCTCAAAAAAATTTTTGTTCCTTCTTCTTCTAGAAATAGATTCTACCAAAGCAATATTTCCTACTTCATCTAGTCCGGTGAGATCTTCATATGTGTCAAATCTATGTTTGGTAAAATATATTAGACTCTTAAGAAGCTTTTATGCAAATATCATTAAATCTTGTTCACTAAATTTATAACAAAAGATTGTCAACTGGGTTTTATGACGCATTATGGGTTTGATGAAATAGTTATCAATATCTACCAACAAAGTGATGTTATCTTTGTATAGTTCAACATAGTTATGTGGAATCCTAAATCTTGATGTCATCTTCTTTCGGAGATTATTGAAATATTCCATATATGTTTTTAACTTGTCTCCCAAGTTATCCAAATATCTTGTAACTTATCTTCATGTAAATAAATCCTCACTCCATCCAATATTCTCATTTAGAGGAAAAGAGTTAGATAAATAAAACACAAGACACACAATAGATGAACCAAATGCAAACACATAATTTTTGTTCTTCATTAGAAATATATTATTTAATATTTCTTGTCACAATAGTTCGCACAAGTCATATTATTTTCTTTCCTTAAACATTTGATAAGCTACATATATAGTAATTGCAAAGGTTGAACCTTCTTTGTTCCAAAAATAAAATTTGTAGGAAATTCAAATAGAAATGTGCCTCGCCTAGGGATCTATTATAGTATCGATTCACAAGGATCTCTAACCATAAACAATACTATCCAATTTTTAACTTATTTATTCCTTATAGAGTTCATTACATGTATTGGTCTACTCTATCATAATCGAGTAATAGGCTTTAGGGATTCCCTCATAATCTAATAAGGTTTGTCTAACTAGATTTAATTACTATGAATCCTTCTTAAGATAATTTTCATTAAGTCGACATACACAAACATCAAAAAATTTCTCGGAATGTCTTAACCCATGTATTTCCATGAATGACTATATATCCTTTGTCAATTAGGAACTTTAGAAATTATTTAACTTTATGTAATCATATTATTTAATTTGTAAATCAAATTATTTTTAAATACCCTCCAAACATACAATGTTAGGAAATAACAAAGAAAATGTACCACCATTCATTCCTTAACAATTCTTTCAAGAACTTCTTATATTTAGGTTTAGGTTCTTCTTTAGTGCTTACAAAATTACTAGAAGCCATATTGTAGAAATCTTAAAATTCCTTTCATTCAACAACTAAAAATTTCTACTCAAATTTACACACCTTCACATTTCAAAATTTCTCCCAATTTTGTAGATAATAGTACTGAACATTAGAAAAAAGATTATATATGTTGTTGAGAAATGTAGGCTTTTGCTGCAAAATTTCTCACATCACCAAAATCTTGTTTATTCTTTCTTATTTGTATATATAACCAAGTTTTGAGTCTTCAAAAACTCATGTACATTGTCAATTCCTTTTGCAAGATCTTCCAAAATATTATAACACATTAATCTATTTATTATATCTTTATGTTGAGATTTTGGTAAAGATTTCTTCAGATGGGGATAAGGATCTTCTATTACAACTCCCCCTGAGCTAAAGCCATTAATTTAATTCTTAGAGGAGATCTCTACACTTGAGCAGATTGTAGCATCATATTTTTACACACCCACTTCCCTTTTCTTCTTAATATTCTACATATTATTTTATATATCTTCTAGATCAATATTCTTCTTAGGTTCATTTATTATTATTATTACTAGCTTTTCCTTTCTGGAATTCTTGCTTCTACAAAATTTACCAATGTATCTAATGTTATTGCAATTGAAGCATTTATCATTTAGCTATCCTATATTTCTCCCAGTCATTCTATATCTTAATTGATCAGCTTTGTGTCCAAAACCATTTCATCTATTGCAATAACCATAGAAAGATATATGTCTTCTGCTATTATAACCATTCATGTAATTTGACTTCTAAATTCGCTAGCTCTATGAGTGAATCTATTGCAAATAAAGAACTGAATGGAGAATGATTTAGCATTTTGATTCATTTTATTTCTACATTCTATAGGTTACTGTCCAAATCCATTCCATGAAAAATAATAGCCATTCTTTTAAAATTTGTATTGTTGAGCATTAGATTGCTTGACCAGTGGTTTTCTCATTTGACTTCATTGATTCTCTAATCTCTTTCCTTTATTCATTTTTCTAGCAGGTTAACAAATTTTTGCTTTCTTTAGAGGAGAAAATTAACCTTTTTATTTGGTTATCAAACACGAGAATTCACTATTTTTTAACTCTAATCCACCTTTTTTTTTTCTTTTTCTTTTAGAACCTTCTGTTTAGCCAACATCTCATCAAACTTAACAATACTCTATCTAAACTTGTCTTCTTGAATCCAAGTGTTTTCTCCAAATATAAGTTCACCACCTCTTGTTATTATTGTTTTTTACATTCCTTTGTCTTACCTTTAATTAAATCATTTAGACATTACTCAATTTTTCTATGCTCTTCACCTTATAACTTCAAACCAACGGTCTTTTCATTTACTTACTTTAACCCTTCCCTAACCTCCTTGTATCTTTATTTTAACCTTTTTATATGTTCCCTTATTAGTCCCTGCCTTTAATCGCGGGGACTAATGTTTTCGATCGGCTATTTCGTATTAGTTGTTGTCTCGGTAGTCCCGCAAATTCCAAATATTCCTGTTTATAATATGGTCCTGCCGAAATTTCTTATTAAACGGAATTTGAAGATTTTATTCCCTGCTTTCGGATTGGCTCTCTCTATTTTCCGCCGGCAGTCTTTTCATTTTTCTGCTCAGGAAATTCGACAGAAAATAGTGCTCGAGGGATTCGTGGCAATTTGCAGGCACCTGTCTCTTCCCGGAGGTTGCTTCTGGCATGGTGCAGGCTACTAAACTTTGCATGTGGTTTTCCCTGGAGCGCATCGATTTGTATTTTCCTGTTAGTCTATTAAAATGTCTTGTTCTTCCCATTTCATAAATGAAAGTGTCACTGACGCTGAAGAAACGTGCGGGTCTAATTTCAGTTTTGGATTGCACTTTCAGAAGCAGGGACAATAGCGTGCTACAGGTATGTTATCTTTTCTGTATTCTTCCCCCCTGTTCGTTAGGATATCTCATTTCTGGGCTAGCTTTATTTTCCCTGGATCTTGCTAAATTCGGTTAACCACTGCACAAAACGGAAACTAGAACTGCACGAAAAGGAAATTAGAAAACGCCGCAATTATTCCGCATTGCATTTCATCAACACTCAGTACCATATCTAGTTTCATAACCACCAAGAGCGAAGACAAAAGGGGTAGAGCAAAAATTAAGCAAGTTGTAGCATGCCTTCGAGTTGGAGAGCTATAGCCTGGAGTTTCGGGGGCATTTCAAGGTATAGATCCTATTCCAGGTCCAGCAGCTACCATTCTACCATAAGTAGGAACAGAGGTTGGTTTTCATTTTTTTTGACAGAGTTACAGCACCAGTAGCGGAAAAGGCAGCAGAGACAAAGACCCACCCTCGTTTCTGTTGACCTTGCCTATCTCTATTGTAGACCTTTTTCCCTCTCTTCAATCTTGAACGACTATCTTGCTTCCCTTGGTCAAGACATTTCATGCAGCGACTTGGACAAAAATCCCTTCATATATCAGTGAGTTTTTCCTCTCTTTTTGCTCATCTCAACTATCCCATTTCTCAGCTCCTCTGCTTGACTTTCTTCTCTGCAGCCATGGCGCATCTTTTTCCCATTGTATTTGTGATAACTATCCTGGCCTTGACCGTTTCAATAGATATCTTCGATCGCAGCAATTATATTGACATGGTCACTGATAAATTCACTGAACTGGGTGTTACTGGGAAACGATGTGTTTAAGCTACTGGGATCATCTCCCAAAGATTTACAGTTTGCAAAGTCCTCTCTCAGCCTTGCATTTTTCTATGCCCAACTATATCTAGTAATCGAAACTATTTACTTGTGGGTGTCTTACTTAGCTATTTTTCCCTGTGCTCGCTTAGATCTTTCAAACTTTCAGATTTGTGGGTATTAGATTCGGTCACATTTCCCTATGCCCTAACTAATTATTTAACTTGGGTTTTTAGTTTGGATGTGTTTTCGTAGGTGTTGGATTTGATTTGATTTTCTTTTATTGAATTATCTCAATCATCCTATGCATATGTAAATTAATTGTATTTTATTTGTATTTAAGAATATTTTAGATCAGATATAATTGTGCAATTGCGGCAAGAACTATAGTTCGATCAGCGAGCTTGTGCAGCGATACAATGTTTTCATGCAGAACGTGGATTTGATCGAGTGAAAAACAACATGAATCTTCCTTACACTTTGGGAATTTTTTGCAGGTTGGTTTACCTTATATATGAAAAATTGGCACAGGTAATTTGCATCATGATGAATTATCAATCTTGTAAACCTGAAATATCTTTCAAATTTATAGAACGAAGCTTGGTAAGGGGGGGCCATACCATAGAATTTGAGGGGCTGGTTGCCCTTGTTTATTATTATTATTTAAATTCAAAATTCGGAGTCTTCTTTTAATTGTATATGGAATTATGTTGTATTGAAATTAGACTTCCATTTTCCCAAAATGTTTGGGATTGCAGAGTTTAGGAATCGCCCATATGTTGCATATTGCATATGCTGTCTTTTTGTAAAGGGTTGCAGAATTGGGAGTTTGCCAGTTGTAAATTTTGGCGGTCTTCATGTTATGAAATAAACAAAGGGCAGTAGTGGGTGTATGGAGAGTGGCGCATATGATGGTGGAGATGGCGTATTGCAGTTATGTCGACTACTTTGCTAATTAATAATGCTCTTTCAAGTTCCTATAGTGCCTGAGAAATATGGTGTTCCTTCTAGAGGCAAAAGATGCAGAAAAATGCATCATGATCTCCTTTTTCCTGTACAAGTCATAGAGAGAAGGAAATTAGCAGTGAAGAAATTTACGTTCATTTGAATGTGATCCCCACACTTCTATTACAAACCATTGGCAGCTATTGCCAAACACGTCCTCAAGTATGTGGAAGCATTACAGTCCTCCGCAATGGAGAAATAGACAACAGAGACAGATCGATGTTTTGAGTCATATGTGCACAATGTGGAGTCATAAACACGCAACTGAATTTGACAGTAGCTCAGAAAAGGATGCTATCTTAAAAAAGGATACTCCAATTTTGTCTTTGCAAGAAGTGGTTGCATCAAACTCTAAAGAGATTCTAGCCCAGGAATATGCATAACATGTCATAGGTCCTCTATTCGGTTCTGATCATATTGATTCTGGGGTATGTTCTGTGCCAGATTTATGTTCTTATATATATATATAATTCGACTATGATTCTTTTCATTTGCATTCATAATGCCAAGATTTTAATTGGGCAACTTTTCTTTTTACTAATTTCTTAAGGGTCCTGAAATACTGCATGAATTTCCTCTGACAAGTGCAATTTAATTTTCATTTGTCTATACATGCATTTCAGAAGTTTTAAGAGGCCTTATTTTCACCTCATTTCATGTCTTAATGCTTGTAGGATAAAATGCGACAATTCTAGCCACACAAGAATGAGTTCAAAACTTAAAACAAGTTTCTATATAAATTTTGTTTAGAATAGAGATAACATTCTAGTTAGTTATGCAGTATATTTGACTGTTTATAATGTGAGTAAGCTTGACCGAAAAATGTCTTTTCTCTTGGTTGAGAATATGCTTGATTTCATTCTTCTTCAATTTGTGATTCCAAAGATGATCTTTCTGAATGGAGACCTGATTTCAAACTCGTGGATTTGAACTGGCAGGAAGTGGTCCAATCAACTTCACCTCCATTGATTTTGATATCTGAGCTGGTGTAAGGATGAGCTGCATTTATGAATACTTTTGGGGTTTTTTTGAATTGTGGAGACAAATCTTCTCTAGTCAGACCCCTGGTAGTCCAGCTTTACTGCTCTTATTGAGATGACTGACAATGAAGTGATTTTTGATTATGTGCTAAATTCAGAATTTATCGTCCTTTGCAAATTAAGTTTAGATGCGCTCAATAATTTTCTAGTTGATTTTCAAAGGAATGAGTGGATGTATTTATATACGATATCCAATCACACAAATTAACATTATGCAGAGTAAGTTTGCTCATAGCTGCTAGTGGTCAGCAGTGGGTGACTTGGATTTTATATTTTAAATGTGAAGGATTCAGATCGGCGAGTGCAGAAGTGACCTCAGTCCGGTCCACACCCACAGATTTGATTGAGGGTTGTGAATATATATTTCAACACCAGTGATGCAAATTCGGGAATTTCTGATTAAGGGGACCGGGATACCGATGTCATGATCCCATTTCATTTACAGTACAGTTGTGCCAATTTAAGCTCATTGGTACATTTACAACACTGATCAAAGCAGGCCCCAAACAATTTTCTACCATTACATATTGCCCTCACTTTGACGTAAATGTGAGCAACTAGGTGGATGCACATCAAAGATGTAAACTAGTAGAAAATATTTACAACTAGGTGGATGCACATCAAAGTAACCTACTAGTAAATATTTTCAAACTGTAAAACTATAATTGATTTATTTAAAGCAACACATCATTATTGGATTCTATCTGTCTTTAATGTTCTTGATATTTGCAAACCAGCGGAAATGTCCAATGACAAGCCCCTGGACTTGAACATGGATCTACCCTCCTATTTCCTCTCATTGTTCCTTTGCATGAAGCTATGCTACATCTTTTAATTGATGCTCTTTCATAACGGTTACTGCTCCTCCTTGATGAACTTTATGCTGTCCTTTACACCATAGAAACATCATCCACTGTCTTTGTGATTAATAATGACAACACCACTGTCCTCTTCCCATGTCTTCCTTTCCCTGAATTGACACTACTGTCATAACTTTAATACTACAAACTTTAATATTCCCTACTACACAACGCCCAGCCAAACGAACACTTTCTCCTACTCCCCTACCAAAGGCAGGGACTCCAGCTGTGCACAGCCCTTGTTTTTTTATGCACTCATTCACTTCTTTGATATTTCCTTTCAAATATTTTTTTTCACTTTCAACACTTAGAAGGTCTTAAAGAGCATCTTGTTGTTACTCATCCATATGACTTTATTTAGAAACTTTCTCTGGAGTATACCTTTTCTCAGAAGTTATCTTCTCAACCTCCAAGATTACCCATAAGTAGTTAACATAAACAAGGGATCAGGCTCTAATACAAATTATTGAATACCCAGAATACTTAGAGGATGGTGAATCAATATTCTCTAAAGAGAAAACTTTATTACTTTGTAGATTTATATTATTTATTTTAATCCATCAAAAGAATTATTTCTTGGTATTTTCTCTGGTTTGTTTCTTTTGTTCGCTCTTTTCTAGGTTTTTTGTTGTTTGGTTATTTTTGGGGTTATGTTTATGTTCTTTTTTGAAGCTTTCTTCTGTAAGTGTTCCCTTTTTGTTTCCAATCTATACTCTTTTTTTTAATAAATATGGTTTCAGGTCCCTTCAAACTTGTATGTTTCCTAATCAAAAGCAAATATAGATTGTAAGTGTTCCCTTTTTGTTTCCAATCTATACTCTCTTTTTTTTATAAATATGGTTTCAGGTCCCTTCAAACTTGTATGTTTCCTAATCAAAAGCCAATATAGAAAATAAAATAGAGATAACATCCACAAAAACATACATAAAGAGACACCAATTTTTCTAACATAGAAATGCATGAGGGAAAAACCACATAGTGGGTTAAATCTCAATATATTATAACTAATTATCGTCTATTATAAAATATGCTTACTTGAAGGTTCACTTCCAAAGGGGTCACAGGTAAAGGGCTCATTACCCATAAAGTAAAATAATATAAAATAAGATCGAAGTGTTATAATTTTATCTTTCACATGCATGAAAAGCAATTTCATTGAAGCTCAATAGACTAATTTGATAGGTTATTTTACTATGCTTGCATTCACTACTTAAATCATAACAAAACTTCACACACACCACACCTCATC
>MU223545.1:1170100-1191064 GCA_018584345.1 Thuja plicata | reverse complement strand
TTACAACTAACATCCATAATTTTTTTTTTTTTTAAATGCTCTGCAACTTTTGAATGCTGGGTTCTGCGTCGGCTCTGAATGCGTGCTTCTGCCTCATCCCATGCTCCGCCGGGGGAGCTGGGAGGTGAATGTCCAGACCTATTCCTAGTCTTTGTGGGGAGAGATGATTTTGAACCCCCTTTGGTTGGGGTTGGCTCTTTTTCCTTTGAGATGGTTGAGTTGCTTGTTCCCTTAACTGATACCACAGAGTCCCCTCCTAAGCCTATAAAGGTGGATAATACTGTTGCGTTGGGGGGATGGAAGATGGTGGTGTTGGGGTCTGAGATTCCTGATACCCCTGAGATGCCTGAATTCTTGGCAGGAGAATTCAGTCCTGAAATATATGTCCCAGATGGAGTTGTGGAGGACATATCTACTGCCCTACACCTTGCCCTTGTTGGGAGGTTTGTGTCCTTTAGGCCCACCATAGAGATGGTGCGTAACTGGTGTGCATCCAAGTGCAAAGTAAAAGGATCTCTGTTAGTTTTTGCTATGCTAGGGGGGCTATTTATTTTCAGATTTAATGCTGAGGTGGATTTCAACAGTGTTTCTACAAGGAGCTAGTACTACGGGAAGCATGCTCTTCTAATGGCTAAATGGAAGCCTAGATTTAACCTAGAAATTGATCTGCGAAAAGATGCTCCGATTTGGGTCCGGCTTCCTAATCTCCCCCTAGAATTTTGGGATAATAAACTGTTTAGATGGATAGGGAACTCCTTCGAAAGTTATGTGACTGTTGACTCGGTTACTCTATCAAAATCACGCCTGGTGTTTGCTATATTTTGTGTTAATGTCACGATGAATAACCCACTTCCCAACTTTATACTGCTTAAGTTGAAGTGGGGGAACTGGAACCAGGCCATTGTTTATTAAAACACCACACTACATTGCCAGAATTGTGGGAAAAATGGGCATGTGGTGACTAACTGCAAGGGCTCTGCTAAGCCAAAGGAACAACCTATCACTTGCCCTTCGCCTATGGTTAACAATGGTGAGTCTGTTGCGACTACGGTGAATACCACGGTTGTTCTTCCTTCCAGTGATGGAGTCCGCCCCCAAGGTAATGAAATAGAGTTAGAAGGGTCAGTAAAAAACACAGAGACTGAGAAGACTGAAGCCCGAGAAAAAGGGCAGAGAAAGGAAGAGTCAGAAAGGAACACAAAAGCTGAGAAGGTGGAGGCTTTAGAAGAAGGTGAGATTCTCAGAGTGAACTCTGCAGTGGAGATGGGTACGGCCCCTGAAGTTGGAAAAATGGTCATAGTATTAATGGATGTCTCCAACACTATCATTAATAGTCCAAATGGTTATGATACCAACATGGAAAACAAGACTCGGGTGTCTGGAAGTGCTCTGACAGGAAAATTTTGGGGGGAAACTTCTTCTAGTCGGCAGTGTGGTTTAGACCTTGGAGAGGAAATTTTGAGATCATCCTCCCTATCGCCATCGATCTCGGTCCCTGACTGGTCAGAACCCAAAAGGAAAACTAGGAGCAAGAAGACGAATGATGGACTGGAATCAAAAAAGAAGGCTAATGTAGGGAGTGAAAACAAAGTGGGCCGCCCGACTGCCAAGGCGACCAGAGCTAAGGAAGTTGCAAGGGCCATTGCCAGTGGAAGGCAACTGACCCTGGAAGACTCTCAAAAAGGTAAAAGATGAAGTTCCTCTCATGGAACATAAGGGGCATGAACAGCCCGCAAAAAAAGTTCACATTAAAGAAGTATATTATGGAGCTCCAAGTTGATATGGTCCTCATACAGGAGATTAAAATGAAGCAAAGTATTTTTGCACCGCTGCTTGATAAAATTTGGCCTGAGGCGGCCTTCCTATACAGTGAAGCTAATGGGGCTTCAGGTGGTGTTGCTACTCTCTAGAATCCTAGTAATTTATATGGTAAAATTGTGGGTTCTTCTCATAAATTTCTTGCTGCATTTTTTACTTGGAATAATTCATCGTGGTATATGTTCAACATTTATGCCCCAAACTCTAGAACTGAATGGGCTAGACTCTGGGGGGAAATCTCTAACCTCATTGATGCTGACCATGATCTCCCTATTATGTGTGTTGGGCATTTTAATTCCCCCCTGTTTCCCTTTTAAAAATTAGGAGGCTCCCAAGATTATTCTAATAGTATGCAAGAGCTAGCGGATTTCATGAAGATTAGTGATTTGGTTGATATTGAGTTACAGGGTACAGGGTTTACCTGGTCTAACAATAGAAAAGGTAGGAACCTTATTTAGGTTAGGCTAGATAGATGGTTGATCTCCGGTGGGTGGGATATTTCCCCTCTGATAGGTCTCTTGCACCTCCCACAAACTCTGTCTGATCAATCTCCTCTGATTCTTGACTAGGTGGAGAAAGCCCGTGCTGGACCCCGACCATTCTGCTACGACATCATGTGGCATTCTCACCAGGAATTTGAAGACTGCATTAAAAGGTGGTGGAACATGCCTATTAGAGGTACAAATATGTTCAGAATAGCTGAGAAGCTTAAAATTATCAAAAGGGAGGCCCATGGATGGAGCAAAAACAAGTTCGGGGATATTTTCAAGTGCAAAAAAGAGATAGAGGAAAAACTTAAACTCCTCCAAAATGAAATGGCCATGGGAAATTCCACTTGGGAAGCTCATATTGAGGAAGAGAGATGGAGGAATAAATGGAAAGATAACATCAAAAGGGAGGAAATATTCTGGAAGCAACGATCTTGCATCCAATGGCTCAAGGAAGGGGACCGCAATTCAGCTATTTTCCATAGATCTGTTTCAATTCATAAGAGAAGAAACACTATCAAATCACTGGCTGCCGATGGGGTGGTGATGAGTGAGGAAGAAGAAATGGGTAATCATGTGGCGGATTTCTTTCATGATACCTTTAGTAGCCCGCTTCGGAGGGGGGCTAACTCTAACAACTCCCATCTTCTGGAGGCTATCCCGAGTGTTATTTCTAGAGAAGCTCGAATGATTGGCTTCTGTCCAAGGTCTCTGAAGAGGAAGTCAAAACTGTGGTTTTCTCCATGGGGGATTTAAAATCTCCTGGGCCAGACGGATTTCCCCCGGCTTTCTTCTAGCATTTTTGGGACGTCATAAAATATGATATTATCCATGCTGCTCATGATTTTGTTAGATTTGGAAAAATCCTCAAGAGTATTAATAAAACATACATTGTTCTAGTCCCTAAAATCCAAGACCCCAAGGAACTAAGTTATTTTCAGTCTATCAGCCTCTGTAACATAGTTTATAAAATCCTTTCAAAAATCATCACAAATAGGATCAAACCTCTTCTGGATAAAATTATTAACCCCAACCAGAAGGGGTTTGTTCCAGGAAAGCAAATCCTTGATGTGGCAATCACTACCCATGAAATCATTCACTCAATGGATAGAGGTAATAATGCTGGCATGACACTGAAACTTCATATCTCTAAGGTGTAAGGCATATGAAAAGGGTGGTCCCACAATAGTGTGTCCCACTTTTTTGAACATCCTGATTTTTGCTAAAATTGCACATTTTTAAGAAAATATGATGATTTAAGCCTTGAGAGGTCCCATTTGAAGGATTAAATTCAAAATGGCTAGATAAAAGCCTCTTGGATCAAAATCCCTTTGGTATAATCCCTCTACTCCTCACTCACACCTATAATCGAGTCTCCTTTGAACCCATCAAAATGCTGACAAAAAATCACTTTGACATTAACTTTTTGTGGGATCAAATAAATTTATTTGAAAAACCCAAATATATGATGATAGTACTCTGAGAGAGCTTTCCAATGATTATGATTTATATATATATTGATTTTATTAAGACTTTTCATTTTAAGTTTTACTAAACATAGGTTGTCTGACCATTTAGCGACTTCTCTGTTCGACGCTTCTGGAAAAATAGTAAATTAGAGAAAAAAAATTATGAAAAATATCTAGGAAATATTTATTTATGTTACCTTTCTATCAAACAAAGAATAAATGAATTTTGATATATAGAGATAGAGTTAGAGCGATCAAAGTGAACCTATGTCCAAATTATAATTAATGTCACTTCATAACTCAATAAAATATTAAATATTCAACCAAATTGAATGAAACCAAATGGATTCCCTAGATATTTGTGTTACAAACCTAAATTCAAAATAATTATGTTCTTATCAGTTTTATAAAAAAAGTTATGTTGATCAAAGTGAGTTTCAGTCCTGAAAAATCCTGATTTTTCACAAAAATAACTTTTGAAGGAGAAGGAAAAATAGATACAAATAAATTCCATTTAAATAAAATATATATATTTATAAACTAGAAAAAAAATGCTAACATTCACTAGTTTACATCATCTTCAAATTCTTAATGGTTTAATGACAATAGATGTTCGAAAGCGAATTTTTTTTTCAGAATGTTCATTTTAGTGTCAAAGTTGGCCAAAAAGTGGGACATAGTTTTGTGGGATCACCCATAAGGTGATTTGGAAATTCCTGTACAGGGTTATAAATAAGTTTTTCTTTAAAGAAAATTTCATTAGAATTGTCAAGGAGGCAGTAGAAATTGTTTGATTTTCTGTTGTGGTAAATGGTTCTCCTTGAGGGTCCTTTAATCTGAAGAGGGGCTTGCGCCAAGGTGACCCTCTATCCCCTTATCTGTTCCTCCTTGTGGCTGAGGTACTAGCCTATAATCTATTGAGACTAGAGGCTTCTGGCCACATTGCTGGATTCAAACCGGCCTCCACTCTTCCTCCGAAAATCATCCAACAATTTGTGGATGACACATTTCTATTTGGGAAAGCTTGCATCAGAGAAGCGAGAGCATGGAAAGATTTGTTTAATGTTTATGTAGAGGCCTTGGGTCAAGTGATTAATTACAGTAAAAGAAAAATTTACTTCTTTAATTCTGAACATAGAACCCAATTGAAAATTATAGAATGTATTGGTTGTAAGGGTGGTATACTTCCTGACACCTATCTCGGGCTCCCCCTCACTGTTAAGGAAGTCTCCGACCCTTTTTGGAACTCTATTCTTGAAAGAATGTAGAAAAAATTGGCAGGATGGAAAGGCAAGGTCCTAAGTAATGCAGGAAAGCTACAACTACTGGCGGCGACCCTCTAAGGAATACTGGTTTACTTTCTATCTCTTTTCAAAATCAATGACAAAACTGCTGAGAAACTGGAAAAAATCCAAAGGAACTTCCTATGGTCTGGAATGGAGGAAAAGACCAAAATGAACCTGATTAGCTGGGAAATATTTTGCCAACCCAAGAAGGTGGGAGGACTGGGAGTGAGAAAGATAAAAGATCTTAACAAGGTGCTAATTACCAAACTCGGGTTGCAACTCTTTAAAGGTAACTCAGGTTGGTGTAAAATTCTGAAGGCCAAATACTACTTAAATGACCAATTCCCCACGGGTCAAAGCTACCCCACTGGGTCTAAATTCTAGAATTTCATGGTGAAAAGTAAAGGATCCCTCCTCAGAGGCTTAAAATGGGTGGTTGGTGACGGTAAGAAGATAAGTTTCTCGGAGGACTGGTGGGTAGGAGATAAACCTCTCAGTAGAAATAAACTTGGTCTCCTTAGAGATCGTTTGACTTCTCACTTTGGAGACAAAGTCAGTGAAAACATTTCTCAGGATATGAAATGGAAGAACCTTGCTAATGCTTATCATGACCAGGAGCATATCCCAACCCACATTATGGAACTACAGAAAATGATTGTTGAGATCAGGATCCCCATCTCTCAAATTGTTGACAAGATTGTGTGGTGCCACGGAAAATCAGGGGTGGTCACGGTCAAATCTGCATACCATGCTACGACTAAGGCTCTGGCTGATGAGTTGAGTTGGGGAAAGGTGTGGCTCCCCCAGCTCATCCCAAAAATTAATTTCTTCTGGTGGACCGCTCTTCACAGAAAAATCCTTATGTTAGACAACCTCCATAAATGGGGGGTTCAGCTGGTCAAGAGGTGTGTTCTTTGTAAAATGCAGGCAGAGTCTATAAATCATATTCTTATTCACTGCCCTTACGCTTCTTAGGTGTGGGGAAAAATAATGAGCAAATTGCAGCTGGACTGGGTCTTTTTGGAGCACTTAGACCAATTCATTAATAACTGGGGTCGAATTGTCGAGCATCCTCTCATTCACATCCTTTGGTGATTATTACCCCCGCATGTCTACTGGGGCCTATTGAAGGAATGAAACAACTAGATTTTTAGAGGAGAAGACAGTAATATTGAAGGTACAGTGCGGCTGAGTGTGAATCTGCTGAAGGAAAATCTGGAAACCTATTGTTGGAAAATCCTCCCCGCCACCCCAAGGGAATAGAGTGTATGATAGCCAAGGAATGGTATCTTCCCACTTCATTCTATGTGATGGACAACTCCAAAATTCTGAAAAGACTAAACACTAAATGGTCACCCCTGGAGGAAAACATAACTAAGTAGAACTTTGATGGGGCTGTCTCTAATGGCATTGCTGTGGGAGGAGGTATTTTTCAAGATCATAATGGCCACCTTATCCTAGCCTATGCGGTCCACATTGGAAAGGGATCTAACAATTTGGCTGAGATGTCTTCCCTCCTATGGGGTCTTAAGGTGGTGTCTGATATAGGGATTAAAAGATTAATCATAGAAGGTGATTCTAAAATTGTTATTGAGCTGGTTAAAGGGAACTATACTACTGGCTGGATTTTGGCAAATGTGTTGCATGACATCTGTTTTTTGCTCCCCAAGTTCAATGAATTCAACCTTCAACACATTTACCATGAAGGCAATGTGGTGGCAGACATGCTGGAAACCTTGGGTCTTGCGGTGGATAGCTTAAGATGTTCGAGAAACTTAAACTCCGTACCCAAGCATGTTATTCAGCTTGTGGAAAAAGAAATCAAATTTAATAATGTCTGACAAGGCTGATGTTGATTGGTTGAATAAGTCAGTGGGCAAATTCACAAGGTGCCGCATCATTTCAAATTTTATAAGAGATATAGGATGTGGTCATATTAATTATAGTTAGCTTGAAAGACGGGCTATCAATGTCATTTTTAGAAAGAGTATGAGCTTTTTCAAATTAAAAGAAGATGTGGAGCATAACACGCGCAAGGGAAAGAAGGAAATGACTGATGTGATTAATTGCAACATCAAGCCTTTATGGCCTTTAAGGAAAAATCATTTCTCAATATGCAAAGCTCATTCGCTCATATCGGCAAACCATGTGAATAGTACGGGCCTACTCTGTGAGCAAGTGGACATTATTACCACCTAGTTTTTTGGTTGGAGACAAAAGTGCTACATTTGTTGGGTTTATTGCTCCGCTTCGGTTAGGGTTATACTAAAAAAAGGAAGGAAAGGTGGGATGTTAGTTAAGACTAAGGAGGAAGACTTGCCTGAATACAGCTTAGAGATGGGCAGAGATATGGTGCAGGTGGAACCCGCTAGGATCGAGGATGACTTAATAAAAAATATGTGCATTCTTAACTACCTCAAGGAGGGCAGTTTCTTCCCTTTCATGAAGGCTATGGGCGACAGTGATGAACTGGTCTCTCTGTAGTTGGTGAAAACTTGGGATGAGCGCAAAGTAACAATTAATGGAATAACATTTGAGATTAATGAGGAGGTGATCGTGCAAGCCACGAGTCTCTCCATAGAGGGGAAAAAATGGAAGAAGATCACCAAAATCCGTGATGACACCCATATGAAATAGTTCTTTAAAAAAGCAGAGATTCTTGAACGTTTTAGGGGAGGATTCAACAGATTATCACTGCCCAACACATGGGATGATATGTTCCTTTTCTTGATGAAGTACATCACTCTAGAAGGTCACTTTGGCACCTGTTACAACTACCACTTCCCTCTCCTCAACCACTTCAGGTACAACGATTCCATATCCTTTTCATTTTTCCTGCCCCATTCTATGGAAGCATTTATTCTGGATGTTAGAGAAAAAATGAAAGCTAGGTAGAATTATTGCATCCTCCATCAGGGATTAATGCTTTGCCTTTACAATTTCCACTTAGCCCTCTACTCACCTAGGACTATTTCTCTGCTTATCCCCACACAACACTCTACAAACGCTAATGAGCTTAAAGTCACGCTCTCCAACCCCACAACTTCCTCCAAAACCCTGGTCTCCAAGAAAAATAAATAGAGCTCAGCCAACGGTGACTAAATCACCATTGATTTTGAAAGTGAGGAGGAGGAGAATGATAGTAGATGGAGATCTAATAGACTAGCCACAAAAACTAGATACAAGAAAAAAGCGGTGAGAAAGAGGTGTACTGAAGAGGAAGAAGAGGAAGAAGATATCAAGCAGGCAACTAGGGGGAATTCGAAAGTGGGAAAGAAAATTATGGTCGAGGAAAAGGATAAGGGAAAAAAGAAGCAAAGCCCTGCTGTGGAGGGGTATGTGAAAATCCATGACTCTCAAGTCTCGGCCAGTTTCGGTCTCCCAGCCTATGACCTCTCCAATAAAAAACTCTTTGAGGAGAAGAAAGCGGATTCTACGCTCCTAACCCCATAGTCCCCTTGCCCTCAAGTGGTTATAAACATTACCCCGAAGGACCCTAAAAAAATAGAGGATAAACGGCCTGATGTTGTGAGTGACACCCCCATTTGTAATGCTGGTCCTCAGGAGTTGCTGTCTATCCCCAAGGTGGAGATAAAGGAAATGAGAGCGGAAATAAATAATCTCAGGGAAAGCTTCAACAAGATTGTGGATTTTGCTGTGAAGGTCATGCATGCGGCTACCACTACACTCCAACTCCTTCACATGGAGAAAATGAACCCAAGAGGTGAGTGTAAGGGGGAAAAACTTTACCAATTCCTTGCAGACGATTGGTTGAAGCTCCTATTAAAAGACGGGGAAGGTAACCCCAATTAGCCCCCCATTTGTCTATGGTTAACCTTTTTGACTGGACTCTCCGGTTGGGCGATGTTGGCCTGTTTGATCTCCATATTAATTCTAGTTTATGCTATCTGTTGTTTTTGCTGTTAATGTTAACTATACTTTTAATTACTACCACAGGCTAGTTACCAACCTCATGGTGAAGTTGGGGCCTGTGAATACTACTAGACTGGTTGTTACTATTTATTACTGCTATCTGTTGTTTTTTACTATTAATACTAACTTTACTATTAATCACTACCACAGGCTGATTACCAACCTCATGGTGAGGTTGGGGCCTATTAGGACTTCCAGGCTGGTTACCAGCTCTGTGTTGGAGCCGAGGCCTGTTGATTTTCTTTCTTGGTTTTTGGTTTTCAAAATTGGCATAGGCTGAGGGTTTGTTGTGGGTGGTTTGCTGGTTTTTGACACTCCTCGTGCTGGTTTTCTGTTCGGGTCAGCCCCCAGTTTTGGCTTCTTTTTAAAATAAAAAACATCCATAAACATACTATGAAAAAAAGCAAAATATGTAGCTATGGTGGAATGCATACCAAAAAATAAGGAATATATGTAGCTATGGTGGAATGCATACCAAAAAATGAAGTACAAAAATATAGAGTTGTTGAAATAGACACAACATAAGTACAACTCTATACATATTCGAAACATATAAGTCAACAAAGGAATTTTGATCAAGGAGAAGGATGTTGACATAAATGAAAAAATTGTAATAACTATGCACAACATTCTCTTTCTCATATCACCAACAAAATCATCAATGTCAAACTCTAACACCATCTCCTTCTCAAGTGGATGATTTGAGATCATTAGAATTCACACCTACCTTTTATAGAAAAAAACTTTAAATTTGAGATACAAATCCCTTAGTTTAACACATGTATGGATATTGATTGAGTGTCTATAAAATTTCAATTTTGAGATCATTAGAATTCACACCTACCTTTTATAGAAAAAAACTCTAAATTTGAGATACAAATCCCTTAGTTTAACATATGAATGGATATTGATTGTGCGTCTATAAAATTTCAATTCAATTCAACCTAAGGAGTAACCCTTATCTTCTTGATATTTTAAAGCTTGATAGATATAATTGACATGGTATAGGATCTATACAAAAAATGAATCGAGACTCGTGAGAAATCTACGTCACACTTTTTAAAAAGGGGCCTAGGTTTCCAACCTCCCTCTTTGTCAACATCCCCTCCCCCACTTCTCCAATAAATTTATAAATTATTCTCATAATTTCTCATCACAACAAGAGAAAAAAAAGTTTGAGATTTTCAAAGAAAACTTAATCACTCTTCCTTCGAAAAAAACCAAAAAAATAGTTAAACAAAAAGAAATACAAACCTTTTATTTGTATGTAACATAAAATATTTGCTTATAGAATAGTGAATGTCATTATTTGTATTGTACAATTTAAGAATTCATTAATTGTAGCATAATTAAAATGACAAGTAACAATTAAGGACATATTTGTCATGATAATTCTAAATAACATCTAAAATTTTATTATGTTGATCCTCACTATGTGAAATAGCTAGCTTTCTAATTTTGTCAAAAGTGAAGGGTTTAAATAAAATACCATTTTCTTCTTTAGATATTAATTGTTGAATGCACTATAAAATGTCTTCATCAATAGTCGTCACATCGACTGAAATATCTTCCTTGGATAATAGATTCGAAAAAGTCTAACTAGCTCCTCTTGAATTTTTGTTTCTTCTAAATGAAGGTCCCCTTGAGACATGTTTTGAAAAATAATTTTATAACATGTTTCCTTATTTAACTGACCTATGGAAAAAAATTTAATTTTAATCCCCATCTCTAAGCCAGACTTCTCTAGATTTCTATGTCAAAACAATTTCCTCTCTTTAGAACACCTCTTCTAGCTCATTTTAAAGAGATTTCTATGCATCATACAATTTTATTGTAAGACTATGTTTGATAATAATTTAATTTTATGACCCTAGTTACTATTGATGGTAAGCTTTAACTATATAAATTTTTTGAAGTGAACTTTATTCCAATGAATAATTTGTCTTTTTCAAGAAAACATAACTTATTACATAATTGAAGCACTCAATAACCAACAAGATGTTGAGCATTATCTTATCTATATTTCAAAAGAGGTAAAAGGGTAGGATCCCAAAACAACACATGATAAAATTATCTTGAGCATTATCTTATCTATATTTAAAAAGAGGTAAAAGGGTAGGATCCCAAAACAACGCATGATAAAATGTAAAATGTGACTCTTATTTGTGCCTGGGCAATGTAGCTGAAACTATTATTTGGACTAGATGATGGTATGCTAGTTAGAAGAATGATATTTAAAACACCTGCACCAAATTGAATTATACAAATTATATGTATTAAAAATATATCTAATCTTTCTAAAAAATTTATAAAATATCTCCTTCTATTGGTCCACATGATGTTCCTGTTACGTAATACACAACCATACAACCCAATATTATTCACATAATAAAATTTAAAAAAAATTGTACAGAGTTGGATGGGGAATGATACCTACTTGTTTATCATGAATTAGTAATAAAGAGTTAAAGTCGCCCCCTAAAATAGTCATCTCATTCTAAATTATTTCTAAAAAACATAAATAGGAAATCCCACAATATTTTTTCCCTTTCATTAGAGTTAGGACCATAAACATTGATCAGATACGCGATATTATGAAAATACTATACTTTACTATCCAATCAATTAGCTTTCTAACTAAAGAATTCCAATTTTACTTTGTGATAATTACATAAAAATGCATACCCAATATAGGTTCCCAATGAAGGAATTGAAATTACTCCCCATACTTTCTACCCTTTAAACATTAATGAGCATTGAAATCACTCCCCATACTTTCTACCCTTTAAACATTAATGAGCCCTGTGAAATGGAACATTTTATTCTAATAAATAAAATTAAAAAAATAGGTCACTGTAATCAATATGTACTTTAATAAAGAATATCTTGTTACGAGAATTCATAACCCTAACATTCCATGTCATAAAATTCATTATAATTTTAGAGTGCACTTAGGTCACCTTGATTTTAAAGTGTTATGCAATATTGCTTCCATAGGAACCCCTTGAAATTTTTAGTCATAACATTTTCATCAAGTGTAGTTTTAATACTTCCAAAAATACCTTCATTAGTCTTTTTACTCTTAGGTTGATGACCTCTATGTTTTTTGGAAGGAGAGAAAATATTTTGAGATGAGGTTACAAGTTGTGTCTATTGAATGAACAAGGTTTTAATGAACTAATAACAATGAATATCCTTCAAAAGCATTACTGAACAGAGCTTCAATATTATCAAGGCCTCCAATGAGTATACCAACATTCTCATGGGAAAAATGGAAGACAAACCTGAAGGGACTGATGTAGCCAATATAGGTGTGGAAAAAGAGTAGAAGGCTGAAGAGGGACCTGGTAAGAGGACAAGGGCTAGTGCAAAGAAGAATAAGGAGAATCATACCTAGACCGACCTCCGAAAGATAAAGGAATCTACAGCTAAGATGGAGATCTTCTAGTCTAAGGTGACATGCCTGATGGTGGACATTTCCTGATTATTTTCCATAGCTTTTTTGGTTGTTCCTGTGTTGTTTGTTTTTCAGTAGTCTAGTTTGGTTTTGTTGCGGCCCTGCGGTGAATTGTTTCATTTTTTGACTTTTTTTTCTGGGCATACTTTCCTATCTGTTTCTATGTTTTGGGTTTTAGGCACCCTGTAAAACCTGTTTTACTTAATAAAAAATAATGATTATCCTTTGCACCCACTTGATATTGTACTCCCAAATTCTAATATTGGGTATCAATTATAAATTGATGTTTAGATCTCTTTGATCTATTATAAAGACCTAACATGATTAGAATCAATATAGTAACCTCTAGTTTCATTTTCTTCATTTATATTTGTAATACCCTCTGAATCTAAATAATAGATCTAATGAGAACTTATATGGTGATTACTCATATAAAGAAAACCTTTACCCAATTCTTTCATTTTGATAATAGGGGATACAATATTTAAATCTCCACTAGCATTTAGATTTTGATTGATAGTTTTCTAAGCCTCAATGTTTGTGAAGGTTTTGAACTAAGAAACTTGTAATAAATCTATAATATTTGTTTTATTCTCAACCTTTTGAAAATCCTTATTTCTTTTTAAAACAATTCTAGAAACAAAGAGATTTGTGACTCATGATGACAAAGCTCATGAAATAATAACATTTTTGAAGAGTGTATAGAAGATGTCTTTTTCATAATAGGAAAAGATTGAAAATGGTTCACCTTCCTTATTATAAGTAAGGTCTTATAAAGAAAAACATGTCATCCATAATAGAGGGTTTAATAAATTTTACTCATAATATCAATGGATAAAGTTTGATTATCCTTAACTTTCTTACAATCCAAGAACTCAATTGATTCATTTAACTATTGCAATGCACTTTAATAATGACATTCTAGAGGAATACGAACAATCAAAAGATGAGTAACTTGAGGAAGAATCTAGTGAAATAAAAAATAGTCATATTCACTATCACCTTGTACATTTTATTGAAGCTCGATGGAATGAATGATTTCGCTCTATTTAAAACTCTTGTTACTAGCATGATCTTAACAATTTCAAAGTCTACAAAATAGTTGAGGATCTTCAAGAATAATTTCTTGATTCCAGATACCATACTTTGGTTGAATATATATTATTTTGGTTAAAGCATTAGAAACTTTAAGATGAACAAAAAACCTTAGTGGAAGCTCCATGTTAGTCAAGAAGGATAAATATTGAAATAAAAAATAGCCATCTAATTAGATAGGCTTTCAATAAAAGTAGTTTCCCTATTTTTCAATGGAAATGAGGAAAGCTAAATTAAGAATGGAACAAAATTTACTCTTTTTGTTGAGGGTTAAAACTTGCAGGGAAAGTTGAGTGAAAACCCAAAAAATTTAATAGAGCCATAATTTACATTTATGAACTAAGTCTCTGAAGGACCTATTATAAAAAATAGTCAGAAAATAACCCTCATAGGTTATCTATGGAAAAATCCCATTGAATCTCATGTAAGGTCTTAACACCCATTCTATAATCACTAATTTTCCAATAATATGGTTCCAAATCATGCCAATAAACACCCTTTTATTGGATATCTTGTACTTGATATTTTATGATAATATCAAGAAAGGTTAGTAAAACCACACCTTCTAGAACACTTCATCTCATATTGGCTAGCAGTGGCACTTTTTCTAAATAGAGGTATCAAGAAGGAATTTACAAACGTACTACTTAATAATGGGATTTTTGGTCATGGCTTAGATAATTCCTAAATCTCTTAGGCTTCTTATTAGATCTTGAAAACATGGTACTAATATTTTTATCAATACTTTGCATCCTTGGAGTTTTCAAGGTTACAACCTCTGATTGTGGATGTTTGGATTGAAGGGACCTTTATTTACTTGATCATGAACATGATGAAAAAATTATCTATATATATTAGAGGCTCCTTTGATATCTTGAACATGACTATGAAGATAAACTTGTCCATTTTAATTGAAGGTACCTATGCTTCCTAGATGACAATTTCTTTCAAAGTTGCTTGGAGCTTAGTATCAACAATATTTATAATATATTTAAATATCATTTAACTAATGCACTTCTCAAAAATGGAGCTTAGTATCAACAATATTTATAATATATTTAAATATCATTTAACTAATGCACTTCTCAAAAAAGGTCTATCTAAAACCAAGATTTTGAAATTTTATCAATTGGGGCTACCTAAAAAATGTAGGCCTCATTATTTCCACCCAAATTTCATAATGTAAGTCTCCACCCATAGATTATTTTTTCTATTGATAATTTTGGTCTTGACTATTAGTTAATGACAATTTATCAATAATATTAGTATTAGATAGTAGTAATATTTAATAGGAGCACCATGATACATTATTTCTTTTACCTTCTATAGGTATCATTATTGAATATGATGTGTTCGACATTAAGGGTTAATGTTAGTATTGTATGTGAGTAAAATATCTTCTACATACATTTGAGTGATTCAAATAAATAGAATAAAGGAGTTATATAAATTGAAAAATGATAAATCCAATTAGTCATTAAAGAAGATTATTTTCATTAAAAATTATTAGATTTCATGTACCTCTTCACTTCAAATATTAGGAGTCTGATGCATTTAAAGATACATTCATAAGCAATTTGAAATGGTTTAATTGTCTTCATTTTTATTTTTAGCTACTTGAAAATATGCAAATCAAATTTAACAATGTTAGGCCTCCACCCATATTTATTTTTTCTACTAAAAATTATACTATTGACCATTAGTTCATGGTATTTTATTAATATATCAATATAATATAATAAAACTATTTTATGGCATCAATAATGTATTATTTATTTTTTCTACTATAGGTATGGTTATTGAAGATGATGAATTAGAATTTAAGAGCTAATTTTTTTTATTAAATAAGTAGGGATTTTAAAAGGGCATTGATCCCTTGTACAAGGAGAAATATTAAGTGTTAAGCCTAACAAAATAACAACCAACTCGAATAGAACAACAAAAACAACAACAACACTGGAATTAACAATGCTAAAAGACAAGAGCCAACCTCAAGTCAGGGTAGCTAAAAAAAGTGGTCCAAAGCTCTTTGATTGAGTACAACAATAGGGTTCTTCTCTCTAAATCATATTTTCTTGAGACAAGAAGGAAGCAAAAGTTTTCTAGCACATCAATCATTAGGCCTCAAAGAATTATCAATCCTTGAATAGTCCATTAGAGGACTTCCTTTGTTAGAATCATAACTTTGAGTCTCTTACATAGGGGGGTTTACTCTTGATTTATCTCCTTCCTTTTCCAAACATAGAGTTGTTTCTTAATTTTTAGGCAAGAATTATAGCCATGACCCACTGAATTATATGTCTGACAAATGATTGGGGATTCTTCAAACTCAATGTGATGCACCAATTCTGAAATCTAGAAGGTCTAATGTTAGTATTACAAGGGATTAAAATATCTTGTACATAAATCTGAGTGATTCATAAATATTTAATTAATGAGCTACGTAATTTTTTTTATTAAGGTTCATACTGGTTTTGATGGGACCTAAACACCTATTTACATAATTTTGCTCACACCTACATATTAGGAACGAGACAATCAAACATCATCAAAAGGGAGACAAAAAATAGAGCAGAAACTAACCACAAAAATACTCTATTAACTAATTCAAAGCCTTAGTGGCTTCAACCTCAAGCTAGGTAGTGTCCAACACCATCTTTTTGAGATCATGTAGGTCTTGGGTGAAGTGGACCAAGGATCTTTTGAGATTTCCTTGCATTCTAGTGCATGGCCTCTTGTTGTCTTTTGCAAACCCTTGCTTGTTTTTATCTCATGCTTCCACATTGACAACATCCACCTAGCTTGGATGTATTTTATCATACTTACTAAACAACATCCTAATGTTCTCTACAATAACTTTATTGACCTTCTCGCTAAAAGAAATCAAAGTGAAGAGATTATCATTGATACTTTTGAATTTTGTTTCCGGGCCATAATTATGTCCTATAATTATGTCCTCATAGTCTGTCTTCACTGCTTCCCAAAGGGATGATAAATTTTTTTCTCTCATTTTCCACCTAACAATGAATGACTAATGAGCTTTGTAGAGTTAAAAATGATAAATTAAAATATTTTTTAAGACACTAAATTTGGAAGAAAGAGTTTTTTAATTTACTAATGAAAGTAAAGAGTTATAGAGTATTGATATTTATAAATTATACTTTTTTTTAAAATAAGCACCTAGTGAAGTTAAAAAAATATCAATTTATTCTAAAATGTCAATCTTTTGACTATTGATACTGATTTTGATCTGCGTTTTCGGCGTTTTCGCATTTTCGGTTTCTGCGCCCTGATTGTTCCATGCACTGCGTGGCTCCATGGTGGTGAACGATGGAGGAAGAACACCGGCGCTTCCCAGCGATGACAAATCCCCAGGTGTGTTTACTCCAACGCATAAGTTAATTAAGATGGCAGTTAATAATCATCCTGCCCTCGGCATCTCACCCGATCCCGTACCCACCTCTCCTCTGGTTAGCCATGAATGCCCATCTGATGGCATTAATACCACCTTACCTAGCCCACCAAAACCAGTCGATGCCTTACGCGCCAGACCAAAGTCATTCTCTGAAGCGGTATCTAACGCCAGTTTTGTAGTGGACGCTAGTGCTAGATTCCTATGCTCTACATCTGATGGAGCATCCAACTCCGGTAAGGGCCCTGGGGTTTCTGATAACCCTTTCTCTATTATGCCAAATCCAGAAATGTTGGTTGAAATCTTGAATGAAAAGAATAGACTTAGAAATTGCACTATTTTCTTCTCTACTGTTGAATTAGATAAATGTCCTCCACGCAAGTTCCTTGACGACTGGTTTCACAATTACTGGAGTTTGAAATTAGGTTATCACATCTCATTTTGTAGGCAAATACAGAGGGGCCTATATGTTATCTTTTTTGTCTCGCAGGAATCACAGGCTGAAGTTCTTAAAAAATAGTACTGGAATGTAGGTTCTACTTCATTTCGCGCTCTGGCATGGTCACCTGAAGCCATCCATGATGAAATCATTGCTCTCTCCACCCCTAGGTGGATTCTGGTTAAACATATCCCTCCCTTCCTATGGAAATTTCTACCACAACTCTTGGAACCTTTGGCTAGGATCATCCGAATGGATGATACAGTGAGATTGGTTCCCCATCTGGATGCCCGCATCCTCATAGTGATTAAACCTGGAACTGATATCCTGGAAGCCCTAAATGTTAACATTGCTGAAGAAAAAATATCATGCCCTATCAAAATTCTTGGTGGGTTAAATGCCTGCTTTTTGTGCCGAAGAGAAGGACACAGACGGAGGGACTATCCAATTATCAAAAGGAAATTGGATACTTCCTCTGGTAAAACCACAAGTGCTAACACCCCCCAAACTCCTCCTGTTAGTAATGCTTCTGACTCTCAACCATCTCAGCCAACTACCCATAATATTCAAAACAACCTTCATTGCACACCTCTTTCATTAGGCTCTGCCCCTCCTCAGATCCCCAATATTGTTACTACTCTATCAGCACAATGCGCTGATGCTCCTGCGGGTACCTCAGATGGGTTTCTAACCATAACCAAGAAATGGCGTAGGAAAGTTAACAAAAAGAATGATGTTTCAAATCCACACGCTCCTCCCAGCTCAAACAGCCCCATCTCGGTGTTCCCACAAAATTGTGATCTTACTGATAAAGCTTGTATTACTCCTAAGGCCTCAGCCTCACGTAAAGCTCTTAAGGAAATCGAAGATAACTGTATTATTGCAGTAATTCCCGCTTGTAATCCCACTATGGTCTCATCTAGCATCAAGCAGCCCATGGAAGAGGATAAACTGATGATGCTCAAGTCTAATTATGAGTATGATGGTATGGAAGAATTCCCCATTTCAAAAAGACGGGGAAGACCTGTGGGGTCAAAGAATAAAAAATCTAGAAACAAAAAGAAAGAGGATCCCTCCCCGAATAATGTGACTCCCATCCTGGGAGCGGATATGCAGCGCCTTCCCCTGACCACTGTTTCTCAATGAATTGTGTTTCATGGAATATAAGGGGCCTTGAATCCCCGGATAGGAAATATGTCATAAAAAAATACTTAGACTCTCAAACTAAATTGGACTTCTTGATGCTCCAAGAGATCAAAGCGGTTGATTTCACCCTAAATAATAACCTGGTTTATTTATGGAAGGGTGCAGTTAAGTACCACACTCTTCATTCTAGGGGTAGAGGAGGGGTTGCTCTTCTTGTTAACCCTAAATGGAGTAGTTATATTACTGATCATGGAGTCTCCCCTTGTAATTGTGCTGTCTAGATTACCATTAAGCATAACAATAACAATTTTGGTATATGCTCTATTTATGCTTCCAATGATTGGAAAGAAAGAATAACCCTTTGGGACTGGATTGATGGTCTCCCAGACCTACCTTGGATTGTGGGGGGGGATTTCAATATGATCGAATCTCAGGTAGATAAGGAGGGGGGCCTGCCCTTTATCTAGAAAGATAGGGAAAAATTTCATTGGGATAGAATGAAAAACAAAAAACTATTATATGACCCTCCTGCTGGAGATAAGGATCTCTCTCCTGGGATATGGCACACATGGTGCAATTTTCAGCAAGGGGATAAAAAAATTTACTCAAGGTTGGATAGGTTTTATGCCAATAAGAAATTTTTCTCTATCCTCCCAGATAAATGGGGGAACTCTGTTTCAGTAACATCTACCACTCTTTCTGATCATCACCCCATAAAAACTAGTTTTATTATCAACAGCTCCCCAGCTCATTGTAGGGCTTCTGATGCTAAATTCATATTAAATACTAGTTTGCTGAAAGATGAAGATATCTTAGCCGCTGTTAATATCATTAGGTTGATTAATAAAAATCATTATCCTTACCTCAATGATATTGAAAAATGGGACCTAAATGTTAATACCTGGCAGAACTTCCTTAAAACCATTGGCCAAAAAAAAGCCAAAGACTATAGACGCATTGAAAAAAAACTTTCTTCTAATCTTCAGATTGTTGAAGCCCGCATTCAAGCCAACCCCTCTGACTACAATCTTACTACCCAAGTCATTTATGCTAAGGATGCTCTTAGCCGACATCTTCAGGCCAAAACTCGTGGTGCAAAAATTAGGTCTCGGGCCAATTGGCTACAATTTGGAGACATGGGATCAAAATTCTTCTTCAATCTTTTGAAGCATAAACAAACTAATGAATCTATTGATAGAATTGTCATTAATAATCAGGACATCACCAAACCTGATATGATAAAGGATGCCTTTGCAAAATACTACCAGAATCTCTTTACATCTGAAGACTCTGAGGAAGCAAATAACATCAGGAACCAATGTTTGTCCCTTATTCTCAAAAAGATCACTGAACAAGATGCTGCTCTCCTTTCTGCCGAGATTACCTTGGGGGAAATCGAGAAGGCCATCCTCTCTCTGCAGAATGACAAGGCCCCCGAGCCCGATGGCCTGCCTGCAAAATTCTATAAAGCCAACATTGGTTGGATCTGTCATGAACTTCTTAATGTCTACTTGGGGGTATGAACATCAATAGGGGTATCATCAAACTCATCCCCAAAGAGGGTGATAAAGCTCTTATTAAAAATTGGAGGCCGATTACTCTACTAAATGTCTCTTATAAAATTTTAGCAAAAATCCTTTCTCTGAGGCTTCAGGATATTCTTCCTAAGATTATTGGATCAACACAGACCAGATTCATTAAGGGAAGGTATATATTAGAGAACGTGATAACTAGCTGGGAAGCTATGCATTGGGCGAAGAACTCCCAGAAAAACTGCGCCATGTTATTATTAGACTTCGAGAAAGCATATGATCGAGTGGAATGGAATTTCATCACCATGACTCTCGAAGCTTTTGGGTTTCCAAACAGGTTTTGTGATCTTGTTAAAATGATGTTGAAAGATGTCTTTGCCCAGATCGATATCAACGGATCCCTATCTGATGCCTTCCCTCTTGGTAGGTCCATCAGACAGGGCTGCCCTCTGGCCCCTGCCCTCTTCGTGATTTCCTCAGAGGCTCTCCATTATATCCTTAGAGATCACTCTATGTCCCCTGCTGTTAGTGGTATCTAGCTCCCTAATAATGAGGAGCTCATCACCAGTCAGTTTGCTGATGACACGTCTATTTTTTTTGAGGCCCGTGACAACAATTTTGAAGCTCTCCAAAACAAACTTAAGCTATTCTATACTATATCCGGAGCAAAGATCTCCCTTTCAAAATCTATTTGTCTTGGGTGGGATGAGGTGCCTCCTGACTGGAGCAATAGATTCCATTATCAATGGGGGGGTCCCCATTTGGTTGTTAGATACCTTGGCATTCCCTTTTCTGTTGACCCCTCTCTTAAGGCTATGTGGAATTGGATCAAAGACAAAATTAACATCAAGCTTAATAAGTGGCATAACCGATCCCTTTCTCTTGCTGG
>MU223545.1:1149205-1169471 GCA_018584345.1 Thuja plicata | reverse complement strand
AAAAAACCTACAATATGATTGTTAAAGCCACCAAAGATCTCCCCTTGACCTGCTATGTGGACTCCAATAGGGTCCTTCAGTGCAAATGGCCTGATGGTAACATTTTTAGCAAACTTAAGGCTAAAAACATATATAATGTCATTAATCACAATGACTCCATTATTGAACATATTAATGCTCTTTGGTATACCTCCCTTGATAGCTGCTCCTGGAAGAAACTCCTCAGTTTCCTTTGGAAGGGACCCATTGAACCTAAAATCAAGTATTTTAGATGGTTGTTGTTGCTGAACAGACTCCCTGTCAGAAACTTGGAAGCAAAAACTGAATATTGTAAATTCTGTAAGATGCCTGGAACTAGTAGGCATATTTTCTTCGATTGTACTTTTTCCAGAATGATTTGGCAAATGTTTGATATCTCTTATCCACTTGATTATACTATTATGAATATTGTGACTGGACATATTTGTGGGATTAAGAAGGATACTAATCTATTCTGGTACATTCTTTCTTCTAACATCTTGTGGCAGCTCTGGAAGTGCAGGAACAAGGAAAGGTTCATACCATGATGCTGATTGATAAGGACAAGCGTAAGAGGTTCCTGAAGACTGGTCACGCCACCTTCTTTGTCTATGAGATGCAGCATGGTTACGAGTGGAGGATAAACATTGATGATATAAAATCTTTTGAGAAGACCCTGAACAAAATGAACCAAGAAGTTAGAAAGAACAAAAACACCAAAAAAGAGGTGCTAGCTATGCTGAGACAGATTCAGGAGAGGAATAAGGTTGTTTGGATGGAGGGGGAGAAGGGGTGGACGACCTGGGTTGATGCCATTGATGGCATCCTGCTATAATCTGATTTGCTCTTGTATTTTGATGCTGCTCATTATTTTGTCTTGTATATGTTGAATACTCTCTTTTGAACTCTTCGCGGTGAGGCCCTGCCTCGTACCCCTTTTTTTGTTGTCTCTGTGAGGCTCGGACTCGTAATCGTCTAATTGTATATTTTGTAATCCTTATAATTAATACAAAAAATAAGCACCTAGTGGTGGGGACAACAACAACACCACTTAACCAACACACTGAGTGGTGAACCACAATAAATTATACTATTATTTTTGTATATTAAATTCAATTTAATGATGAAATATAGAATTTGGAGATGTGAAAGACCATTTCTTATTCATAGTAATTAATTTTAAAGTTTGCCAGCTTTTAACATATAACATATATTAAGATATGTTATTTTACCTATTTTTATAAATTATTATTATAGAAAAACCTTTTCCCTTTGGATACTAGTTGAAAACAAAGAAAAAATGATATGTAAGATTACTCAATTTTATTTAAATTAAATTATTATTGAAATATTAAAAATAAGTGAGAAATAATCTTCTTAAATAAAAATAGAATTAAACATGTATTAGAAAGACAAATTTATATTTTAGGGTTAGAAAGCATAAATCAAATCCACACACACATATTCACGGAAGAAAGTATAAAATATTCAGCTTTGAAAAAAATTAAAAAGTTTGTCAATATCACTGAAGTTAAAGAACTAATTAAATTTAAAATAATTATTTTTCTTAATATTCAATATTGTAGCAATAGTGAGGATATTAGCTCTGCAACAGTGAGGATATTAGCTCTGCAGTGATGGAGTGATCAATATTGTGACAATGAGAAAAGAAGTAAGAAAAAATATATTATAAATTGGAATGATAGACTTATAAAATATTTAACCTTATAACTTGATTGTAAAATATATCTTAATCATTACATATTTTACTATTGTTTATTTAATAAAATGGTTTAGAAAACTATGAAACTATTTGAAACAATTTCATGTATAATTCTTCTAACTAAAAACACAATTAAATAGAATTATAATGAAATGACAATTCAGTTATTTCTTCTGAATTTCTAATCATCCAAGTCTACAGAACCATTATAGTTTGTTATCTAATCATGGCAGTTATTCTCTAGAGTAAACTATGTAAGAAATTTTTAATGAGCAAAATCTCTAAAGGGTTTAACAGGAAAGGTAACTACAATTGATCTTCATAGAAATTACATGTTATCCAATCATAATTGAATGACCGTATTTTTGTTTCCCATGTATTGCACTTTGCGAACTGCTTCATAACGGCCATGTCTATGCAGCACAATATTTGCATCTTAGTAAACAAAATATATTGTTTACAAAATGTGTTAGCAACACCTGTGTTAGTCTATTGTAATTGTTTACAAATTACTAACACACGTTAATACAATAGACTAACACACATGTTGCTAACACATTTTGTTAACAACATGTTTTGTTTACTAAGATGCAAATATTGTGCTGCACAGACATGACCCTTCATAACGGTGTCAAACTATTTATATTAAACTTTTAACTATTTATTTTAAAATGTCATTAAGATTTGCTATTAATTTATAACCTAATTAATAAAAGTATATCTATAATCAACGCGCCACCTGTTTGTAGTTTTAAGTATTATTTTCTATCGCTGCCCATAGACAGTGAATGCATTGACTATAGCATCTAGTTGGTTGTACGATAGCGGTAGAATGAATTTCGAAGTATTGAATTCTTCGTCGATGCTGCTCACGCTGCACTGAATTCTCGGGGAGGTTATCCTATAAATATGCCCCTCAAAGTCAAATTCCTTGCCCTGTGCAACGTCACTCAAGCAATGCCTGTTGCCTGTATTAAGTTTTCCTTTATCAGTGCAGTATTATGTATTGTGTTCATAAACCCATGTATTGCTCTGCTCAATTGTCCTACTGAAGAATCCCAAGCTCTTCTTTCCTTCAAGGCAGCCTTGATTGTCTCTGATGGCATTCTCAAATCATGGTAAAATGGAAGTGATTGTTGCAACATGTGGGATGGCATAACTTGCAATAATCTCACCAACCATGTAGAGCGAGTGAAATTGAGTGGTTACCATGGAGCACAAAGCGTGCAGAGTGGAATTATATCTTGTAGTTTCTGCAACCTTCCTTTTGTCAAGTACCTAGAGTTGATAAGCGTTGGTATAAGTGGTACAATTCCGTCCTGTTTAGGCAATCTTTCCCATCTTCAATATCTAAGGTTGAAAAATAATAGTATGAGAGGAATAGTTCGCCCCGTGATTTGTCTGCTTAGTGCTTAGTAATCTTAGCTATTTAGATGTAGGCTATAACCAATTTACTGGAGTATTGCTGCCATGTTTGAAAAATCTGCGCTTTCTTAAGTTGTTGGGTCTTTCAGTCAACAAATTCAATGAAACCCTTCAGCTTAGTGAGCTTTCCTCCCTTGAGCAGCTGTATGCTCATAATTTTTCATCGCATAAGCACATCACTTCTTCACAGCTAGCATTGCCATCCTCTATAAAAATTCTCTGGCTATCCTCGATCACCATTTCAGATACTTTGTTTCAAAACCTTGCAGAATTAAAATTTTTGGTTCTGTCGTTTTGTGTGCTGAACATTACCCCAGGTTGGTTTGCCCAGTTCCAGTTAGGAGGTATAGATATAAGCTCATGCAGTATTGGAGGTTGAATTCCGGAGTGGCTTTTCACTCAGAATTTATTGCAGAGACTAACATTGGCTGACGATAATCTTGTTGGAGAAATACCATCCTGGTTATGGGAGAACAACCCTCAGTTGTATTTGTTCAATCTTTCAGGAAATCAGTTTTTTGGCAGCCTTATAATCCCAGTCAGATCAGCTCGTTGGATCACACTGTTGGATGTATCTAGGAATGATTTAAGTGGGCAAATGCCATCTGCGTGGCCTCCAGATCTACAGCTCTTGATGATCAATGGCAATTCTCTAACTGGTAATATTCCTCTAAGCTTGTGCAATTTGACTCACCTTGAAAAGCTTGATCTGTCAAACAACAATCTCAGTGGAAACATTCCTTCATGCTTTGCCAACTATAAGGTTATTCAAGTGTTAAATTTAGGGGATAATAGTTTGGACGGGATCATACCCCATGGGCTTTGCTCCGCCTCCTTAGTTGTTAGAAAAAATAAATTAAGTGGACCCTTCCCTCCATCAATCACCAATTGTAAGAGAATACAAATACTAGATATTGGGCACAGCAAATTTGCTGGAGATATTCCACAGTCAATTGGAAACCTAACAGCCATTGAAGTGTTGATGATGAAGGGTAATCGTTTCAGAGGTAGCATTCCTCCAGAGATTGTCCAACTGAAACAGCTCCAGATTTTAGACCTTTTGTCTAACAATATATCAGGTTCTATTCAACCGAACATCGCATCTCTACAAGCAATGACAGTACCAAGAGAAGACGGCCATGTGTTATCTATTATGTTGAACCCTTTCCATGCAATTGTTAAAAACAAACACCAAAGGTCATATTCTGAGCTTGGTCCTTTTGAGAGTTTTATGTCTGAGGTTTTGTCTAATGATGAATTGTATATGACTGTGAAAGACTTAGAGTTGCACTATCCATATATACTTTCCACACTAACAGGCATAGATCTCTCCAACAATCGACTGAATGGAGATGTTTCTTATGATTTTGGAAAGCTGAAGGGGTTGAGATTTCTCAATCTGTCAATGAACAACCTCAGTGGAGTTATTCCACCCAGTTTTGGGGAAATGGGTCAACTAGAATCATTAGACCTTTCTTCAAACAGGTTTTACGGAAGAATTCCTGCAGAGTTCCAATCTCTAACCTCTTTGGAATGCTTAAATTTGTCCGGCAACAACCTCTCAGGGAGCATACCACAAGGAGGACATATAATAAAAATAGAGACAGACACAATGTTGAAAAACAAAACAGAGCAAAGAGAATGGATAAGGCAGAGAGGAGACACACAGAAGAGAAATAGAGATGGAGGATCCTCTATTAATGGCTATGATCAGATAAAGATCTAATACCAAATGCTTACATAAAGCCTCTATTTATAGAGGGCTTTAGAAATGTCTGGAATAAGAGAACCATCTAGAATGATGGTGCTAGAAATTTTCAGCTTTATTGTGCAGTGGTAGGAGGTTTTGGATAGTTCTTGGTCAGTGGTGTTTGACCAATGATTAATTTACTATTCCAACGTCCCCCCATAAATTAATCATCTAATTGTTTTAGATATGCCCCCATAATCTAGAAATGATGGGTCCCAACTTAAAGCCTTGTTAGGTACCCATTTACAATTCACTTATTAAATTCTTCACACTGTTTCACCAATCCCTTATTGTTGGGTTTTCACGGATTAACCCTAACCAATGCGCAAGTTTGAAGTACTTTTTCAGTCACCACAAACTTTGCACTCAAGTGGTTTTAGCTCACCACAAACCTCACATAAGAAATTAGAAAGTGGTAACTTAAGGATGACCATGAACCTCACAATAAATAGTTTCAGGATTACCACAAACCAAGCACTCATTGGTTCTAATGACCATAAATCATCATTACGGGAAACCATCATCACTCTGGGATTTTCTCGATTTGCACCTATATGAAATGTGATTATTGAGTCCATATGAAAAGAAATCCATCTACCGAGATACATGGGTGCCCAGCCGCTGTACTCGCTAGTTGTATAGGAATTCTTTTTGGATACATGGTTCATCAATAAGTAACCAAACTTCTGGGGTGTCAGGTACAACCGACAATGCTCCCCTTACATCAAATCAGGTACAATACATTCTTCAATTTTGTGATTTCATACTATTTAGAATTGGCCTTTTTTCAAGAGCCTCCCAAATACTATCTATCACTTCACAAAATGAAAACAATGATAGTTTGAGGGATATCGCAACAACATTCCATTCACATTTAAACAAATTTTCTCACCTCCAACCTAAACAATCTACTCAGGTAAACTGGGCAGAGGAAGATAAAAAACAGGGGAGAAATACAACCAAAAAACCAGTCATAGACTTCTTTTCCTTTTTGTATTGCCAAAAACACTGTATAACATATTTGTGACAAAGACAAATTTACAAACCACAATCTGACTTTAAACAACTACTTTCTCCTGTCTACAACTTCAGAAAAACTGAAATTTATTTTCCTTTAGTTCTCTCACCTTCAAAATTCCATGATCTCTCTTATCGGCCAACATAGTTTTTACTGTGCACTAGCAACGAATTTAGCATTTTTATTAAAAAACCAGATCATACCTCTTTGCAGCTTTGACTAGGACAACACGAACTATGATTGACATCTAAATCTCCTTGACAGTGGCAGAAATATCTGCAAACTGTAGTGCAGCTATACGAAACTTTTCTCCTCAGCAATCTTTTGATTGGTAGCTATGATCTCTTTGGTTATGAAACCGTTGATATGAATCCTCAATCGTAGATCATCTCCTTAGCGTCACTTTTACAAAAGGCCTTTCCTTAGCGTCACTTTTACAAAAGGCCTTTGTAACTAGTAGCTGCATAAACACCTTTTAAACAGAGATTCTGTTATACAGGCTATTCACCATGGGATCTGATACCATAATAAAAACTAGAGACAGACACAATGTTGAAAAACAAAACAGAGCAAAGAGAATGGATAAGGCAGAGAGGAGACACACAAGAGAGAAATAGAGATGGAGGATCCTCTATTAATGGCTATTAATGGCTATGATCAGATAAAGATCTGATACCAAATGCTTACATAAAGCCTCTATTTATAGAGGGCTTTAGAAATGTATAGAATAAGAGAAGCATCTAGAATGATGATGCTGGAAATTTCCAGCTTTACTGTGCAGTGGTAGGAGGTTCTGGATAGTTCTTAGCCAGTGGTGTTTGACCAATGATTAATTTACTATTCCAACAACAGATGATCACATTTGATAACACATCATATTCTAAAAATACGTATTTGCAGGGCTGCCCACTTCCGAAGAATTGTTCTTGGCCAAAGTTTGCTCCTCCACTGCCTTCTACAAATGACATGCATGATAGAAAAGAAGATTACATAAAGGAGCTGCCATTGTATGAGATTGGACTAGGATTGTCTCATGTAATAGGTTTCTCCAGTGTAATGATATTGCTTGCGGTGAGAGAGATATGGAGGGAGAGATACTTCACGCATGTTGATATGATTCTGAAGCTTCTGTTTCCCTCCATCCGTAACAAGATATTATGAGGTCCTTTTTGCCAATAGATCGAGTGAACCTATGCCTAAGTGTCTGTGTCTATTTTTATGTATTGTAGATGACCGTCCTAATCTTGAGCTTATTGAAGTTCATCATAGTTTGTATTATCAAAGGTCTACTTTTAAGGTTTTAGGCGTAAATATATAAATAAAAGTATATTTCTTTTGTTAGGGTGCAGTTTAGTGTCACTTTTGTCAATGTTTTATTGTCTGAATAATAGTAAAGTTCATGTTTCTCTTACACTACACTATTATGTTAGTATAAAATTTAGTCTGGACATTCATCTTGTTTCTAAATGAGATAATTATACAGACTTTCAAACATAATGTATCAATATTTATTATTTAAGTTGATTTTTATTAACATAACAAAGTATATATAAAAATTACAATTTTTATAAATTGTTTAAATTCCTTTATAAATTATTTATAAATTATATATATATATATATATATATATATATATATATATATATATATATATATAAATAATTTAGTAAAACGTCTAAAATGCATATCTTACTGAATTGTCATTCTGGAGATATAACACATAGTGCATTGGTTTGGTAGAAACCTTCCTTCGATCCGTTTCAGTAGGAGAGACGTATTACATTGCATGCTGTTTGTAGAGGTGGTGGAAAGTGTAGATGTTTAAATATTTGAATCTTTCATTTCACCAATTTAAACCCTTTCAGCTTCTTTGCGGAGTTTTTAGCTTTGAATTAGAATGAAGTTCATTTATCTACATATTTGGAGCCCGTCGGTGAATTTTTCAATACATATCTTATTTATGGACTATTTCTAATTTATGTGAATTTAGAAGAAACCATATCTACACCTTGTAGCTGGTAACTACACCATTGGCGTGTCAGACTACTTTTATAAGAATCCTACTCAACTATCTCCTCACGATTTAGGTAAAGGTTCCAAATTCCTTTCTTAAGCACGATTTAGGTAAAGGTTCCAAATTCCTTTCTTAAGTTCATTTTATTGTTAATAGCTCTTATCAACCACTTGTAGTGCGAAACAATGTCTCCTCCATTGCTTTGCATTGGCTGCCATATTGACCCTGCCAACACAAAATCTATCTCTACATCAGTTGGATCTAATGACCTATAAAAAAAACTTTGTGGGAACGAAGGGTTTCAAGAATGAAAGGAAAGGATTTCTTCGATATTTTCAATTAAAGTAGTGAACTTCATGTCTGTGACAGCTTTGAGAAACATGCTAAATACCATCTATATTGGATTGATCATAGAAACACTACTTCTCAATGTGCTTCCATTATTTGTATCTCCTGATTTGGTGTGACCATGAACAGTTGACAAAATTCTTGACACAAATTGCTGGTACAGAGATAATGGCGATTGCTGAATCCCTTGTATAGTTAAGATTTCTCCTTGTCATGTGTGAAATATAGTTTAAAATGGTAATGAAACTGTTTCTGTTTCTATATTTCTTTGATTATTGAAACACATAACAGTCATGTGATGTAAAATCTTCAAGTTTTGGGAGAGATAAGGAGTTTTGTTTTATATTTGAGTGATAAGCATATTAAAGATATAAGATTTTTACAATTCATAATTTGAATTTTTGATAATGATTCTGGATTTAATTGTATTTGTATTTTTTCATCAATCTTTCGGATCACATTTTATAATCTATTATTAGGATGCAAATGAGAGCCAAGATATGTAGAATATAAATTGCAATCTATGAGTAAAAAGATAATTTATTTTGAAGAATATAGTTATTTTTCAAATGCTATCAATCTTTTTAACTTTTTGAGGCATAAAGGTCTATTATTTATTGACATTTTTGCACATGTATCAAATATTGCTTATATTTTCAACACCATATTTGTCTTTGCAATACAAAAAATTGATGAAATATTTGTACTTTAGAGAATACAGAAGATATGGCCAAAGTTCAAAGGAAAAAAAGGCAAGCTGATTTTTATAATGCAAGGGTAGCTTCTCCATCATGGATTATTTATTCCATGAGAAGAACCATATTTGTGTCCTTGAGAAAAAAGTGGAGATCTGACATTATGTTTGTCCCTTCATGAAGCAAGGGCAAAAAGATTGTTGTGGTGTGTTTGCATTTGGTTTATGACTTGTCAAGCACTTGAGGTGGGATTAGTCACACTAAGAGGAGATGTCCCACAGACTTTCCAAGGAAAAATTATCACATATGCAAACATTGGATTTATTATTTGTGTAGTAGAGGAGGGATTATCTACACAAAACATAATGAATTATCTGGCACACTCAAAGGAGATGTGGAATTTTAAATTAAAACGTCTCGTGTGTAGCACAAGAGGAGGCATCAGAGACTCATAGGAGATGTGGAATTTTGGAGGAAATGTGTCTCTTTGTGCATGGAGGGTGGGTACACTTTTATGTTCTCATGTTGTACATAAGGTTACAGATTCTACATTCAAAAGAACATTTGTTGGACTCAATTTGGCATGTCTTAGGTGAGAAATGATGATTGGTGAATGCACTTCACAAAAGTCACTAAAGGGTTAAGTTTAAAAAAACCTTGCAATCTTTGACTCTTGCTCGAATTAATGTAATAAGGGGAGAATATTTGTATTTCACATTATTAATTACTTTTAGGTTAATAAATAAATTAAATAAGTAGTTAGTTGGCTTTGGGTGTTACTCGTTGAAATGTTGTAAATTTGCACCCGTATATAATTTACCATTATGTAATGCCTCTACCTTAGCTTAAAAAATGAAAATTCCATGTAATCCATCTATATCCATCCAGTCAACCTTTTTACTACCAACTTACAATCTTAGCCACATAGCCTGGATGGCCTAAGATATGTGTACATCCTGGAGACATCCACTCGACCTGCACTCGTCTATTAATCTATAAATGTGTAAAGTTCCATTAAGACATTACTAACTACCAACCTATAATGTAATAGCCAATTTCACTACCGTTGACATCTACATTTGATTCTAAGTCATTATATGCCAGTTTTTAAAACTCATTTCATCATTTGACTCTGTAGACACTTCTTCATGCACTCTCCATGATTTTTCATACACTTCTTGATCCTTTCTCACCATTTGCATCTTTTCCATCACATCTTTGGGTGCCATATTGTAGAATAACAACATACTCATGATCTCTTGGCCATCTTTTCCTTTATTTATTTTAATCTTGGCTTAGTTGTAGTAGAGATGAGTCTCTCATTTGATCTCATTCATGTTGTTCATAGTATATCCCGTTCATTCTCTATTCATAGCACTATTATTATTTATCTATGTTGTCTTTATAGTTACATTTCACAATATTTTTATCATGTCGATATCGACTATTGTGGAGGTGAAAACACTAAAGCAAAGATCTAACTAAGGAAGGTCTCCAAACAACCACCTAATATTTTATTTATATTTGTGTGAGAAAGTTTTCTAGAGAGAGAAACAAGGCTATCATTTGGATTTGATGCTTTTATTTTAAACTCACTTGTGCTATAATTGGTTTTTGATGATCCATTGTTATTTTGTTATATTTTTGCTCATTTTTTCTACTTATTTCTACATTCTTATACTTTACCTTTCGTATCTTAATTACTTTTTTTATTTTAATATTGTTGGGACGCATGCCCCAAAGTTTTTACTCTAGCTGTATATGATGTATGGATGCCTTACATACGTCCTCCATCCACATTGTCATCATTAACTTGAATGGGTGTCTGAGGTAGCGAGCATACAAATTTTGGTTTTCGATCCTTATGATTTGCATTTTTATATCTAATAATCAAGATATATTTATTTTTTAGTTACTTTATATTACCCATTTTTAATTTTATTTAGTTCCTTAATTCTCTTAATTATATCTAGTATATTATCACTTAGTTTTTCTTGATCCCTTAGCTCACTAGAGTGTTAATAGAAGTGAGTTGGCACAACAGATAGTTCATCCCATGAGACTTTAACTAGTCTCAATGTTGGTGCACCTTTACTTCTCCACACTACTATAGGGTAATTTTGGTTACTTAATTATATACATGCAATTCTTTATAAGCATTTACACTTAATATTATAAAACATATTGTAAACCAACAGATGGAATTGTCATCTAAATATGAATAACAATGTTTTATTCTACAAATGAAATTAAGTATTTTTATGTATCAAAGATCATATCCATTGGTACTTGGAAGAGAATATTATAGCCTAATAAATTTATTGAAAGATGAAAGTCACATTAAATTCATACTTTTATAAAATCTTTCTCAAGGTTTTCTAGTATTAACCATGATTTTTTAGCATTTTGGTTGCAACTAACTTTTTGGAGTTGTATGGATTGCTATTGAATCGGGATATGTATCACAACATTAGATCAAATTATTGGCTATTTTTAATACATGTTATCAAATCAATAGAGTTGAAAAAATATATTGATCAATTATCAATTCATTACAATTTGAGAAGTTGAAAAGAAAATCTCTAATTTCTTTTGTTAGTATGTTTATTTTTATCAAAAGCCAACATGTATTTTTATGGAATTTTTTTTTCCCATTCATCAAATATAAGATTAAATTAAATTATTGAAATTACATTCCATACTCCACACATTGATTTATTATTATTTTTTATTATCTTCCAAAAATTTAAGGGAGAGCACAATCAAATTTTGTCTTTCTTGATGTGACCACTTTGAAATTTTGCAAAATATCATATATTCATAAAAAAATGTAAAAAAAAAATTACGGTTTGAACTATATGGTGTTAGATATTTTCTCATTGGGGTGATCGTAGATATTCAAAATAAATTGAGAATTTAAGGGGAGTACACTAGATGCCATATTTTTTTAAAGTAGGACCACTTAGTCTCAAACCCTTTTTTGAAATCCTTAAGCTCTAGCATATTCAACACAAATTAGTATCTTAGAAAGTGGTGCAGAGCACCTCCCATTTAGGATTGAAGATTTGTTAGCTAGTGTTTAGGGCTGTTTAGGGGTTTTTTATGTTTTGTAATAAGATCCACAAGTTTTGGATCCAAGCTTGTTCTTTTATATTTATAAGAGCACAAGTTGTTCCTAGGTTCAAAATGTGGTCAAAATGGTCTAAAACTTGCAAAAGTTGCTAATTTTGAGAAACTAGGGAACACGGTCTCCTATAAGGTCCTAAGTGTCCTAACTAGGGTCCTAGGATGGGTCAAGAAGCATCGAGTTGACCAAAACGGTCGAAAAACAAGAAATTCTCAAAAGTTGCTCAAGCAACCTTTTGCATATTTTGGCAAGAAGTTGCAAATGAATAATTGGACGGTTGTAACCCCCAAGATTGGGTATTTGAGCATGGGGTGATGAATTTTGGATGTTAATGAAGTTTTAGTTGTAGACCACACGTGTGATCAAACTGTATGGATGATTTTCTAAGTTTTCCTTGCAAATACAGTGTTTCTGCAATCTTCTATGGTTGTGTATGGATTGGATTGTACAATATGACTCCATCAGAGTGTAGTTTTTTTTTTAGATTTATTTTGAATATTCAATTTTTTTTCAAGTTTAGGGATTGCAAAGTTACACTTAGTTTTAGGTGACTGTGTCTACAATTTCCATTTACAGAGTTGCAAGAACTAAAATAAATTTAACCTAAGCATCCATGGTTAAAAATGAATGAAACCTTGTGGAATGATAGGTTAGGGTCTATATATTATTTTTTTGTTTCCAGTTTGGTTCTTGCAACTGAACTCCTAGTTTTGGAGTGATGCCCTATGCTGAGTTCTTGGAGTAGGTGAGTTAGGATAGTGCGAAGATTGAATTGAAAAAATACACCTATGATATGGTACAAAAATCTCAGTTGAATGTGTGGAAGACCTAGGGTGTCTCCTTGAAGGATCAAATGGTTTTAGGAGTTTGAATGAAGTTTGAAGACCAATTGGATGCATTTATCTGAGACTGGTCTAGAGGCCTAAAAGATAGTCTAGAAACTAGGGCTTGGAAGCAATTATGATTGTGGGTGCCTTTAAGATCTATAACTTTGGATTCTATAAGGGATAGGTGGTAGCTTTAATAATCATGTATTCTTCCATATGGTTGTGTGGAATAATTTTTAGTATTTGGTCAAAATAGTGAAAATTGACCTAATACAATTAGGCCTAATTAGGCCTATCTTTGAGTGGTGATAACAAAGGAATTGTTGTAGTGGCCAGAAGTGTTTGAAACCCCTAGAATGGACATGTAAGGTACCATGAAAATAGGTTAGAGCCTGAGAGGTGTTTGGAAAGATCCTAAGCAAGGGCTTAGACTTCTAAGGGGAAATCTAGAGAGAAAACAAGGTAAATGGTGGACTAGTTGGACTAGTTGAGGTTGGTTATGCATTGTTTCTTCATCATTTCAACTATACCTAGGAGGAAAGTTGAAATTAGAGCCTAGGAGGCCAATCTTGATGAAGAAGAAATAAGTGGTTCGAACCACTGGATGGTTCAAGGAATTTTATTAAAAACTTGGAGAAGAGTAAACGCTAGAACTCTAGACCCTCTTCATCAGACTAGTATCAGATCCAAAGCTACAATAAGTTTGGTGTATTTCTTAAGGGGAGGAGAGCCATGAGGTTGAAAGCATGCCACCCAAGCCAATGTGAAAGGAGGCCATAGTTGAATTGGTCCAAGATCTATTGGAAAAGGCCAATCTGACAGAATCAAAGAGTAAGAGGAGAGTCACTGAATGGGGGGATGAAAGGGATGAAGAGGATGAAATCCAGATAGAAGAGACATCTAGCAAAGGCAAAGAAGTGGAGATGGATAAGGACCAGAAAGTGTTTTTGGATAGCTTTAAATCCATCAACAAAGATAGTATGGAACACATTCCATACTATAGTGGCATTTTGAATGGTGAAGAGTTGTTAGATTGGATATAAGCCAAAGATAATCAATTTGATTACAAAGAAGTGTCAGAGGAGATGAAAGTTAGTTATGCCAATGCTAGAATCAAGGGATCATTATTGGTTTTGTTGAATATGATGCAAGATGACAGGGTAACAACCAGGAAGAAGAAAATTGTCTCTTGGGATAGAATGAAAATTAGGTTGAGGGCACACTTCTTTCCCACTGATTATGAGATACAAAGGTATAAAAAACTATTGAACCTAAGGCAAAAAGAATTGACAGTAAGTGTTTATACTGAGGAATTCAATAAGTTGATTCTAAGGGAAAGGATACATGAGGAATAAGTAGAAAGGGTAGCAAGCTATCTCAATGGATTGAGGCAAGGAATCCAAGATGAGATCACTATGATGGCCCTTGACAGTATGCATAAATGCTTTCAATTAGCATTAAGAGCAGAGGAAAAGGATAGAAGGAGGAATGATCTCCAACAAAAAGGAAGAGGAAATAGAGGATTCAGAAGAAGGGATAACTTTGGAAGAGGTCAAAGCCCAAGTTGACCATAAGAAATCTTGTCCACAAAAAATAATGGAGGCAACCAGTATAGGGGTTCATTTATGAGAGGAGGATATAGAGGAAGAGGACCTCCAAGGGGTAGATTTCAATCATAAGGTAGGAATAACTTTGTCTTCACTAACAGATGCTACAACTGCAACCAAGTGGGTCATACTATGGGAAGATGTCTTGATAAAGCTACAACCTCATGCATGGGAGAAATAAGAACTCAGTTAGTCCAAGAAGAGGACACACAAAGTGTCACCTCACTAATATCAAAGGAAGGACATTAATGGATGGAGAAAACCTTTTGTTGAGAATGACTTTATTAAAAGTTCCTAGTGTTGTAGAGCCACCTCAAAGAAAGAGTTTGTTCAAGACTACTTTTAGGTCACATGGGAAGATCTACAAGGTGATTGTGGATTTTCATTCCATAGAGAACATATTTTCAATAGAGATGGTGGATAAACTAAAGCTTAGAAGGATACCACACACTACTCCCTACAATTTTTCATGGCTAAACAAGGGCCAACAGATAGTAGTTGATGAAAAAACTTTAGTGAACTTTGATTGGGATATTACAAAGACAAAGTATTATGTGAAATATTTCCTATGGATGCATGTAATATACCATTAGGATGTCCATGGAAATATGATGTGAATGCCATACATGATGGGGAAAAGAACAACTATGTGATTACTAAAAAAGGATGAAGTTTCAAATGGATCCTTTGACAGAACCTAATGAAGAGAAGCATGTGCGGACTAGTGTGATGCTCATGAGTAGGAAGGAGTTCCTAAAAGTCATGAAGAAGGAAAGAGGGGTCATTTGTGCAATTATAGTAAAACCAAAAGAAGAGACTAAGGAGAAAGTCAATATGCCACAAGAGGTACAAACATTGTTGAAGTACCATGAGATAGTGGATAATGGATTGCCTAGTGAATTTCCACCTATGAGGGATGTGATTCATCAAATAGACCTAATACTAGGAGCTAATCTACCTAACAAGCCATCATATAAAATGAGTCCAAGTTAGAATACATAGATTGCTAAACAAATTCAAGATTTGCTAGAGAAAGGGCTTATAAGGAAGAGTTTAAGTCCTTGTGTTGTGCCAACTATCCTTGCAGCTAAGAAGTATGGAAAATGGAGGATGTGTACCAACTCTAGGGCTATTATCAAGATTAAAATCACATACAGATTTCCCATGCCCCAGATGGAGGATTTGTTGGAAAATTTGGGTTCTTGTTATTTCTCCAATATGGATTTGAAATCAAGGTACCATCAAATCAGACTTAGGCATGGTGATGAGTTGAAGAAATCCTTTAGGGAAAATTAAGGGTTGTATGAGTGGCTTGTAATGCCCTTTGTCTTGTCAAATGCACCTAGCACATTCATGAGGCTCATGAAGGAAGTGCTAGCAGACTTTATAGGTAAATTAGTATTTGTTTATCTAGATGACATTTTGATCTTTAGCAGGTCTAAGGAAGAGCACATGAAGCACTTGGAAATGGTTTTGAGGAGGCTACACAATGAGAGATTGATGATCAATCAAGAAAAATGTGAGTTTTTAAAAACTCAATTAGTATACCTTGGCTTTGTTGTTTCTAATGGATACATGAAGATTGATCTTGATAAGGGCAAGTCTATATTGGAATGGCCAACACCTAGATCCATAGGAGATGTTAGAATTTTTCATTGAATAGCCTTTTATTATAGGAAGTTTGTGAGAAACTTTAGCCATGTATGTGAACCAATACTAAACATTATAAAAGGAGGAATCAAATGTCAGTTCAAGTCGACAGAAGTAGTAGATAACAGCTTTGAAATGTTCAAGAAAAGGATAGAAGAAATACCTACTCTTAGGTTCCCTAACTTCAATTAGTTATTTGTGGTGGGGTGTGATGCTAGTAAAATAGCAATTGGGGTAGTGTTAAGTCAAGAGGGGCATCCTATGGCATTCTTCTCAGAGAATTTGAATGAAGCTAAGAAAACATTCTCCACCTATGATTTGGAGTTTTATGCAATGGTGAAAGCACTCAAAAAGTGGAGACATTATCTCCTACCAAGCGAATTTGTCATTTATACAGATAATCATGCCCTTAGCTTCTTGAATGGGCAAGAGAAATTGAATCAAAGACACCTAAATGGGTAGAATCTTTGCAAGCATATACTTTTGTCATAAAAAAACAAGAAAGGCATTAGAAACAAAGTTGTAGATGCTCTAAGTAGGAGAGTGCTAACTATTCACAAGATAAAATTGTAGAGTGTAGGGTTGAGTGACCTTAAAGACCTCTACAAAGAAGAAAAATATTTCACAGATGTTTATGAAGCATGTGAGAAGTTTAAACAGATTTTTAAAGTGGAATTTACTAATTATATGTTGTAGGAAGGACTATTTTTCAAAGGACACTTGTTGTGTATACCTCAATGGTCAATGCGAGAGAACATAGTCAGGGAAAAACACCAAGGTAGCTTGGGAGGCCACTTTAGAGTGGAAAAGACACTTGAGAAAGTGAACATGCATTAATATTGGCCTAAACTATAGTCAGATGTTAGAAGGTTTGTGGAACAATGTCAGATATGCCAAAGATCCAAAGTACATAGTAGAAATACTAGATTGTATTATCCTCTATCCATACCTCAGAGACCTTGGGAGTGGTTGAGAATGGACTTTGTTTTTGGACTATCTAAGACACCAAGAAAACATGAGAGTGTATTTCTAGTGGTGGAGAGGTTTAGAAAGATGACACACTTCATTCCCTAAAGAAAAACCAATGATGCTTCACATATTGCAGGTATTTTCTTTAGAGACATAGTGAGAATCCAAGGATTTCCACTAAACATAGTAAGTGATAGGGACAATAAGTTTGTGGGCCACTTTTGGTGGACCCTTTGGAAAATTATAGGTACAAACTTATCTTTCTCTTCAGCTTATCACCCTCAGTCAGATGGGAAAACTGAGGTAGTAAATAGGTCTCTAGGTAACCTATTAAGATGCTTTACTAAGCAGCATGGATAGTCATGGGATCACATTATAGGACATGCATAATATGCCTATAATGACTCCATTAATAGGAGCACTGGTAAGAGCTCATTTTAGATCATTTATGGGGCTAATCCAAGGGGGATCTCGGAGTTGAGGGATCTCAATTTATAGGATAGAAGAATTGCCCAAGGAGAATCCTTTGCTGAGCAGATGAAATAGCTACATGAGCAAGTTAAGAAGACTTTACAACAATAAGTTTACAGGTACAAGACCAAGGAAGATAAGACAAGGAGGGATTTTCAATTCAAAGTAGGAGATCTGGTCCTTTCCTACCTTAGGAAGGAGAGATTGCCTAAAGGTAAGCCTACCAAGCTACTGATGAAGAAAATAGGACCACTCAAGGTGTTGCACAAGTATGGTAATAATTCATATGAGGTGGTGTTGCCTCCTGATTTTGGAATCTCACCCATTTTCAATGTGTTTGATATGTATCCCTATAAGGGTCTACCCTCAGACACTGGTCAGCCAACTCTTTCAGACTTGAGGGAAGAAGATTAGATCAAGGATTTTCCCAGTCCTCAACCTCTTCATTTGGATAGTGTATTGGACTCAAAGGTAATCATGAAGAATAGGAAAAGTACTTACAAGGAGTATCTTATGAAGTGGAAGTGGATACTAGATTGTGAAGCCACTTGGATTACTGAAGCATACATACTGAAGCATGGAGTCACCATTGAAGACCTCCTAACTCAAGGGACTAGAGTTTTTTTTCCCAAGGGAGTATGGTGCAGAGAACCTCCCATTTTGGATTGAATATTGGTTAGGTGGTGTTTACAGTTGTTTAGGGGTTTTTTTATGTGTTTTTAATAAGAACCACAAGTTTTAGATCCAATCTTTTTCTTTTATGTTTGTAAGAGCACAAGTTGCTCCTAGGTTCAAAATGTGGTCAAAATGGTCTAAAAGTTGTAAACGTTACAAATTTTGAGAAACTAGGGGACATGGTCTCCTCTATGATCCTAAGTGTCCTAAATAGGGTTCTAGAATGGGTCAAGAAGCATTGAGTTGACCAAAAGGTAAAAAAATAAGAAATACTCAAAAGTTGCTAGAAACTTTCAAAAGGTGCTCAAGCAACTTTTTACAACTTTTGGCAAGAACTGAAAATGAAGGATTAGATGGTTGTAACCACCAAAGGTCATGTATTTTAGAATGGGATCAATAATTTTTGAGGTTAATGAATTTTTAGTTTTAGACCACAGGTGTGATCAAACTATATAGATGATTTTCTGAGGTTTCCTTGCAAATACAGTGTTTCTGTAATCTTATATTGTTGTGTATGGATTGGATTGTACAATATGACTCCATGGGAGTGTATATTTTTGTTTTATATTTATTTTTCATATTTAATTTTGTTTTCAAGTTTAGGGATTGCAAAGTTACACTTAGTTTAAGGTGACTGTGTCTACAATTTCCATTTGCAGAATTGCACGAACTGAAATGACTCTAACCTAAGCATCCACGGTTGAAAATGAATGAAACCTTGTGGGATGATAGGTTAGGGTATATATATAATGTTTTTTTTCCATTTTGGTTCTTCCAACCGAACTCCTAGTCTTGGAGTGATTCCCTATGCTGACTTCTTGGAGTAGGTGAGCCAGGACAGTGTGAAGATTGAATTGAAACAACACACCCATGGTCTGGTACAAAAATCTTAGTGGCATGTGTGGAAGCCATAGAGTTTCTCCTTGAAGGATCAAATTGTTTCAAGAGTTGGAATTGTAAAGAAACTCAGGTGCGGAAACAACTTTCTACACTAATCTCTATAGGAAAGTATTTTGCAAATTCTTTTAAATCCTTACAATTTTAGATTTGTTAACTACTTTAACAATTATATTCTAGCCACATACCATGCATACAGAAAAAAAGAGAATGACACAATGATTTACCCTGGGGAAAATCTTTCGGTAAAAAACCCTAGCACTCCAGAACCTGCACAATGTATTATCTTCAACACAATGGTTACAACTCACTTGCAATGAAAGTTCTTTCAAGAGACAATCGACACACACAGACAAGTCTAGTAGCACCAGATTATACCAACAATACACTCTTTTTCATATCCTTTTTTGTAACCCTAAAAATGCTTATATCACACGCTTTCCCTTTTAGGGTAACTTCCAAAGATAGCCGCATTAGGGTTTTACCATTCTCCGAACCCCACGATTGTGGAAGAGTGTAAAGTACTCAACTATATTAATTCCCACATGTCTTGCATGTCTTCACCTATCATTGAAATATCGTAGAAATAGCTCTTACATGTCATAGGAATCCATCATAACCGTTTCAGCCATGATCTCCTTACACACCATTCAAGATGCCGACACATCAAGTGGAGTGACACATTAACATGCCAACTAGACATGTACACTCACACTTAATTACATTATTTGCAAGAAAATACATTTTACAAAACAAATAATAAGAATAGGAATTATCCAAGGTTGAGACACCTTATTCCTAACATTCTCCCACTTGTCAAACACCTTTTAAGAGCAATAGGAACATAACTGGAACTAACCGCTATAGGCCAAAAGGCCCATAGACTCCGAACACCATCTCAACTTCACAATGCCCACTGGTTTTTTTAATGCATCTACAACATTCTTCACAGTATCTACCTTCTCCAAATTTACCTTTCCATCTTCCACCATATCTCTTACAAAGTGAAACTGCACATCAATGTGCTTCGTTCTGGCATGGAAAGTTGGATT
>MU223545.1:1115029-1146788 GCA_018584345.1 Thuja plicata | reverse complement strand
TTTAGTTTTCAAGGTCCTAAGACCCTTCTCACCAATGTGGCCAAATCTCATATGCCACAACATTGTCTTTTCTATAGGAAGCTTTCCTTCCAAAGTGTTTGCACCCTTAGGTACACTTACTACACTGCCATCAGAACCCATTGCCACAATCTTCTTTAATGCTTGTTCAGATGGTGGAGATGAAGTGATAGACGCTCTCTTCTTTGAAACAGAAGAACTATTGCACTGAGCAATGCATGCATCAAGCTAAAACAAAGTACCTCTCCTAATACCATTAGCGAGCACCATAGAACCTCTCATCATCTTGCATCCATCTTTTGAAAAGACAACTTGCACACCTACATCATTCAACATACTTATAGATAATAGGTTTTGTGCCAAACCCAGAATGTGCATAACTCCGTTGATTCCCTTTACTTGTCCATCAGGAAATATGATAGTGACCCTTCCGCATCCAACTATCTTTAGGTGAGAATCATCACCCAAGTACACCTTTCCACCATCAAACTCTTCATATTTTGAGAGCCAGTTTCAATGAGAGGTCATGTGAAAAGAAGCACCCGATTCTACTAACCACACATCATCAAATGCATGGGCTGCCAAAGCTACAATAAAAGCATCTCCATCTTCTTGAGATTTTTCAGAAGCTGAATCTGAGCCTTTCTTCTTCTTCTTCGATTCTTTGCAGTCCCTCTGGAAGTGCCCAAATTTATCATAGTTCCAACATTTCACCTTGGACTTTCTAGCAGTTTTAGAACTCCCACGGGATTTGGATCTTCCCTTCTTTGACTTATTATCATTATACTTTCCTTTGTCATTGGATCTCCCATGAACAACAAGGGCTTCCTTAGATGAATCTGAAGTCTTTCTTCGCATCTCCTCAGATAGAAACAAAGACACCACATCATCCATACAGAATGTGGCTATAGTACTTCCAAGAGCCATCACAAGATGGTCCCATGAATCTGGCAAGGACCAAAGTAGGGTCATACGTCAATCCTCCTCCTCGATCTTGGCACCGGATGATGCCAACTGTGCAATCAATAAATTGAATGCATTGAGATGATCAGTTATGGATCCACCTTCTTCCATTCTTAAAGAATACAACTTCTTTCTCAGGAACAACTTATTCACCAAAGATTTTTCCTGATACACAGACCCAAGCCATGTCCACAAAGAATTTGCAGTAGTCTCATCAAGAACATTCAGAAGAATGACATCTGCTAGACAGAGTCTGATGAGACCCTTAGCTTTCTGATCCTTGATCTCCCAATCCTCTTGCGATATCACTGTAGGTCTCATAGCAAGTGAAGTATCCTCCCATAGATCGCGGTATTCTAGCATGTCTTCCATCTTGAGTTTCCACAACTTTAAGTTAGTGCCATTAAATTTCTCCACCTCCATTCTACTGTATCAGGAACCAGCCATCTCAATCTACAAATAAGATTCAGAATGCTCTACAGAAAAAAAATCCCACTCAACATGAGATTAGCTAAAAAAACCCTACCCAACAACTAGGATCAAAAGCTGATCAGGCTCTGATACCACTTGTAAGGAAAATCAGGTGCGGAAACAACTTCCTACACTAATCTCTATAGGAAAGTATTGTGCAAATTCTTTTAAATCCTTACAATTTCATATTCGTTAACTAATTTAACAAAGATATTGTAGCCACATACCATGCATACAGAAAAAAAGAGAATGACACAATGATTTACCCTGTGGAAAACCTTTCGGTAAAAAACCCCAGCACTCCAAAACCTACACAATGTATTATCTCCAACACAATGGTTACAACACACTTGCAATGCAAGTTCTTTCTAGAGACAATCGACACACACAGACAAATCTAGTAGCACCAGATTATACCAACAATACACTCTTTTTCATATCCTTTTTTGTAACCCTAAAAATGCTTATATCATGCGCTTTCCCTTTTAGGGCAACTTCCAAAGATAGCCGCATTAGGGTTTTACCATTCTTCGAGAAAATAGGAACCCCGAACCCCACGATTATGGAAGAGTGTAATGTACTCAACTTTATAAGTTGCCACATGTCTTGCATGTCTTCACCTATCATTGAAATATCCTAGAGATAGCTCTTGTGTGTCATAGGAATCCATCATAACCGTTTCAGCCATGATCTCTTTACACACCATTCAAGGTGCTGACACATCAAGTGAAGTGACACATTAACATGCCAACTAGACATGTACACTCACACTTAATTACATTATTTGCAGGAAAATACATTTTAAAAAACAAATAATAAGAATAGGAATTATCCAAGGTTGAGACACCTTATTCTTAACAGGAATGAAGTTTGAAGACCAATTGGATGCATTTTGTTGAGATTGGTCCAGAGGCCTAAAAGATAACCTAGAAACTAGGGCCTGGAAGCAATTAGGGTTGTGGGTGTCTTGAAGATCTATAAATTTGGATTCTATAAGGCTAGGTGATAGATTTCATAATCATGTAGCATTCCATACGTTTTTTTTGAAGAATTCACAGTATTTGGTTAAAAATAGTGAAAATGGACCTAATACAATTAGGCCTATCTTTGAGTAGTGATAACAAAGGAATTGTTATAGTGGCTAGAAGTGTTTGAAATACCTAGAATTGACATGTAATATCCCACGAGCATAGGCTAAATCTTGAGAGGTGTTTGGAAAGATCCTAAGGGCTAAGAGGTCTAAGGGGAAATCTAGGGAGAAAACAAGGTAAATGGAGGACTAGTTGGACTAGTTGAAGTTGGTTATGCATTGTTTCTTCATCATTTCAACTATACCTAGGAGGAAACTTGAAATCAAAGCCTAGTAGGCCAATCTTGGTGAAGAATGTTATGTATGTGGAGCCTAATCAGACTCAGTTTCTTTCAGCGTGGTTTCCCGAAAAAAATATCTATATGGGCCCCAAGCTCGGGGTCAAGGGGCAGAGCCACTGATGGTTAGGTCAAATATGCTTGTGAAAAGGGCTTAGGGTTTCAAGATTTCATTGTATGCAGGATTCTCATAGCTTCCTATGGTGGTATTAAGTTGTAGGTTTCAGATTGTAATTACTGGATAATAATAAAGATATTGGACTCGTTGTTGGTGGACGTAGCCTAGGGATTGGGTGAACCACGTTAAATCTCTGTGTCTTTGTGTTCTCTTTCGTGCATTAATATTTGCATTTTTCTACTTATTATTCTAACAAAGAAGGCATAGGTGGTTGGAACCATTGGATGGTTCAAGGAAGTTGATTAGCAACTTCGAGAAGAATAAACACTAGAACTCTAGACCCTCTGCATTAGAAAGCATATTTTAAGCACTATAATTATTGTTCTTTTTTCATATTCAAATTTTTAGGGTAACTACATTTCTCTTGGAGAAGTTCAAAGCTTTCTAATTTCAAAAAAATAAAGTAGTACATTGAGACCCCTTTTTGGCCCCCCTTTTTGGGGCACATACCAATAAATTTAGCTTAAGTTGAGCACATGAAGGATATTTATCAAATTATATCTCATATCATAAGATTATGATAATTGATGTTAGGAATCTGAGTTAAGATTCAATATGTAGCTTTGAATTATTGAAGTGCCTATGCTTCCTTGGTGGTTTTTCTTTTAGTGGTATTAGGAACCAAGACATTTGGATAGTTTATAAAACACATCTTGATGTCAACAAAATTTTTAGTTTAAAGCCTTGGTTCAAGGGTTTGGGTCATAATAGAAATATTCCTTTCTTGGTGATTTCTAATGTATTCAAAATTTTGCAGAATCATTTGGAATATCTCATGGTTGCAATAGGTAAGATAAAAAAAAATTGAAGGTCCTTTAGGTCCAAAATTTATCTATTTTATCTCTGACCGTACATAATTTAGAGATTTTAATGCAAATTAGAGCTACTAATGGTTCCTTATTATTCATAACATAAAATATGTTGTGTGAAACTATGCTAGAGCTATATAAGAAAGTGTAAGAATCGTATTGGAGCTCCAAGGTTCGCAACATTAATTGTTTTATTTATCAAAACAATATGTCTTAGAATAGGCTTATTACAATGTTTGTAATTCTAACTGTTAAGAGCGAGTAGATTTCCACATTCCATAACATAATATAAAACATACTTCTTGATTTGATTGTGTGAGTATTTTTTATCAATATTTTGAACTACACTCTTGAATCCATCATTGGCATGCTAATGATAGAGCATAAGAAAAAAATAAATGAAGTAAAAGACCCACACCATATTAAAAGAAGGATGTATAGGTGTAAGGAGAGGGAGAATGTAATGCCTCTCATGGTAACCCATGAGGACAATATTTGAATTTAACTTAATGAAATTTTAAATATTTTTTTAAAAGGGAAAGTACTTAACAAAGTACAATTAATAATTTTCATGAATAAATTAATAAATGCAGAAGAAATCTAATTTAACACTTAACATTAAATTCATCAAACCATTTAAACATTAAAGAAAAATAAATCCAGTTTCTAACCTATGTCCTCTAAGGTCCCCTTAATGTCACTACGTAAACAAAATTAATGCAACACTATTGACTTAACTAAAACCATAAAGAAATATCAAACATTAATTATGCCTATAATCATTTTTTATGTCTACATTTATTTTCGAACACCAAAGCCAAAGTTCCTAATACTTTCTTTCATCATAAAAATAAAATTTCTTATCTAATCACAACTCATCATCACATCTATTACATTTTTGATATATGTGCCAATTTCCACTACTCATTACATGTTTACAAGTACAAATTTGAATGAAAAATTACATCTTCAAAATTATAGTTACATCTTTTACATGGAACATCTCAATACATCAATAGTTTAATGATACAAATATACTGCATCATAAAATGTGACAATACATCTCCAAGAAGCAATAGTATGTTCAAACATCATCCAAGAATAATTAAAAATATAAACGAGGCCACCAAACCTTGATGGAAGAAGAATCACTACCAATTGACCACATGGATCCTAGAGGACCACTCCACCCTGTTGAGGAGATAGATGTCAGGCCCCACACACACATATATCCAACATAAGGAAGGGATGGTAAATAGATTCTAAAGGTCTAAAGTAACACATTCTCTAAAAAAAAATTCAATCCATAGAGCTACAAGATACCAGAGGCAACCTCAATGCCTATGGAGGAAACCTAAGCTACCTTCACAGAGACTATCGTCACATGGTCTCCATCTTGAGTTACCTTGGATTGGTATCTCTGGACCTTAGACCCTCAAGTGAGAAACATGTGGAACTAGATATTTTTTTGTGTGGACACGAAATTATGATCATGTCATCTCACTATGTCCCATAGATGTAAATGCATAATCTCATTCCCATCCTTACCCTAGGGGTGGCTGCAAGAAGTTGAGTCCCAGTTTTGGGAAAAAAGTTGAGTTGTTTTCCCCATTTTCATATTTTCTGTCACTTGATGTCAAAATTTGAGGCACTTAAAGATTGAATCTCAAAAAAATTTAGAAATAGAAAATTTAGTGCTTAGAGTCTACTTTTAAAATATGTAACTTATTACAATACCCACATGGTATAAAATGAATTTTAGTAGACATGTTTAGAAACCACTTTTTCAAAATGTCTATTTCAGGACCATACCACATGTACAACCACCCTATTTTGAAGCAAATAAATAAATTTTTGTGAATTATTCAAGGGAAACGTACCTAAAACATCAAATATTGATGAGAATATTTTTCCATTTTTTTTCTAAATATTTTCATTATTTATTTTTAATTGACTATAAAGTACATTTTAGAAACCTCAAGTGTACAACAACGATAATTTGATGAAAATTTCACCTTTTTCAAATATTTTTTTATCTTGAATGTAATTCTATGTAGATTGATCTCATATAATTCATTTTTCAAAAAATGTAAAATCTAAAAAGTTATTAAAATTTTAGTTAACCTTGCTATTTCAAGTTTAGGTACCACTTTGGCTTAATAAATATTGTAAAAAGACTAAAATTAGTCATATCAGTATGATATTTATATTTTATAATCTGTACAATATGAACTGTAATGGGTTTTTTGTTTTGTAAAAAAAACATTCAAGAAGACCTCCAAAAAATTATGACATGACAAAAAAATTTATTTTCGTGCCTTAGCCATATTTTTGCAAGGCCAAGCATAGGCTTGGGGGGAACCAATCCTGTCCTGAACCAAAAAAAAAGGGTTGTTGTATGGTTCCCACTCCTAGTTTTAAGAAACATGTGCCTATCTTTTAAAATTCTAAAAATGAGTGCCCGTTTCTATTTGGATCATTGAAATAAAAATGGGTTGTTTTATAAACAAGCACTCATTTCATAAACAGGCACCTGTTCCATTTAAATAATGGGTGCCCAATTTTTAAAGATTTTTTGAAGACAAAAAATAGGATAGTGGGCCTGATGTCAATGATTGACGATTATTCAATATTTTTTACGACATATACGTGTTGCAGAAAAATATTTTGAATTAACATTCTCTTTTCTTTTCTTGTTTTGGATCTAACATGAAAAGAATAATTTGATTTCAAATTTGGGTGCAAATATGGGATCAAAGAAATGTAGAAAGAGGCAAAGGAAGGTTCTGACAGCTGATGAGGTTGCAATAAATAAAGAGAAGGAGACAAAATGACAACGAGAAAGAAGAGAAAGAATTTAAAAAATAAATAATGTTGGAACATCGAGTTCAACAATTGTTTCAGAAGAGGAGAACATTCAGGACATCATGATTGGATGCATAGGATGAAGAAGAAAATACAATATGAGCAAATTCACATGCACCTTCTAATCCAGTATTGGATATAGGTATGTCTTCACATCTAAATGAAACTTATTTTGATAAAGAATTTGATGTTTTTGTATTAGCAGGTTAATCTTTAAATAATTTAGATTTTCTTCTTGAAAATAGAGTAGCATATTTTATTGCACATAAAACACCACAAATTAGTAATTTTAATCATAATGATAAAGGAATTGAAATTCAAACCCCAATTAAAAGTGAAATTCAAACCCCAATTGAAATTTATGATCAAACGAGAATTGAAATAAAAAATGTGGATGTAGACATAGAAACACCAATTGAGAAAGAAACCCCTTTGAATGATATTGAAATGAATAAACAATTTAAAATTAAAAGTGGTGTGCTAGACAATCAACGTGGTTTGGTTTCATGGAGACAAATTAGGACACACCCGACTAGATTGTTTAGATAATTTTTATAATAATAAAATTAGGTTTCAAAATATTAGCTAAGGTGTTAGAGTTGAGTAGATCTCATTTTTTGGTCTAACTGTTGCACTAATATTGACAAGCTCACAGTGCCCAACCAATACTTAGCCTTTTTAGTCTTGGGGGAGTTGTTGTTCCTCTTGGATATTCAATTGTGTGCTACACACCTCTTAGAGTTCTCTCATATGTCCCTCAGCATAAAGCCATCATGTATTTACGTATGGGAGTATGAGTAGGATGGTGGCCAAGGATTGGATTTCCATTCATGACAATTGGAGTGGTAGTTATTTATCTTAGAGATAATAATTTGACATTTTTATTTAACCTGTGCTGATTTGATTGTCTTTTGTCAATATTAATTTGTTAGTTTGACTCATACTTTTATCGTTGTCTTATTTTTCCTATTTTTCTAGATACCAAACAATCCTAGGCAACAAAGGTCACTAAGGGCACACATCAATGGTCTTGTGCTTTCTCAGCCAGGCCAACCCATGACCTATATTCCTCCTTGGAAACAAAGGACTCTGCCCCTATCTTCATAAAAAGATCCAGGTGGAAATCGACCAGTACTTTAAAGTGATCCTTCAATCTCCATTTTTTGTGTTCTCTTTTTTGCTAAACTATGTAGCAACAATTCTAGTAATCTTAATGCATCATAGGTTTTACATGGATAGCAAAGACATATATATATATATATATATATATATATATATATATGGCAAAAATGGCGAGGCCATTAATATTTTTATATTAATAATACCTATTTCAAAGGCTTAGGAGGGAAAGAAATAGTGAAGAAAACCCTCCTTCCTTGTCGTTACAGAGATTTTCACACACTTTACAAGGCCAATAAGGCTCAAAATACTGATTTTAACAAAAACCTGAAGTCCCGATTCCAAGCTGCTATCCACAAGAGGATTTGGAGCCTTACAAAATTTCTTCCCACCCCTAAACCCTGCTATATGCACTAGACCACTAATAATTTATAGAGGCCTTTGACTTCAAACAAGTTGGGACAGTACCGACCGCTGGCCAAAAACACTACCTATCCAAGGAGAGAGAAGACACAAAATCTAAAATTTTTATCGGAGCCCATCATGATTATCTGTTTACCTTTCTCTTTGCCGAGGCCTTACTGCTTACAGAAGTGGCTGAGAGTACATGAGAGGTGGACGCTGCTAAGGATGTGGCATTGTTGTCATCGTCCAGATATGGTAGCACAGTGGAAAACCTATAGAACAACAAGAAGGCATTCGAAACCATTCTATTAGGGAGGATATCCATAAACTTGATGATTTCCTTCCTTAAGTGAACAATATCCTGACCTTGCAATGAAAGCTTGAGTATATCGTAGAGGCGCACAATTTCCTTCTTGTTATCCAACTCAGCTAGATGGATAACCCCCTATCCAAGCCATGGATGGCCTCAACTAATACCCATTAATGGCTTCTTCCAGCTCCTCCACCGAGACAAAATCGTTCTTCATAATTTTATTGGTCATTCTGAAGAAGATATCAAAATCTGGCACCATGTCGTACCAGTTGGAAATAAAGACCAAAATCACCTATGTGTGCAAGAGATGATAGGGGGCATCTGGAAGCATGATGTCATCACCTACTATGCCTTTGATATCTTCCATTACTGGTTCTGGAAGTGGCTTGAATGGAATGTTCATCTAATGACCCAAATATGGGCCTGAAATTAGGTGTTCCCAATGTTGTACCCTCAAGTTAACTCTCAAATTTAGCTCTCTGTAATCCATTAGATTACCTCTTTAGCCCCAAGATTGAAATACTTCAGAAAATGACTGGTGATGTGAATAGTATTTTGGAGGATATATAGGTCTGGAGGGATGTGTGTGTCATTTTTAGTGAAAAATGTGACTACTCTGGAATAATGATCGCATGTGTTGCAAATTTTGGAGATCTCGGGACTAAGCTCAATCTTAATTATGGCATTTACGAATGGTATCTTACTCATTTTTATTGTCCTTCTTGACACAGCTGAGAGAATACGGGTCGACACCTCATCCCTTTGTTGCAGATCACATTAACCCACTTTTAATCATTCATCGAGATCTAGCCCTAGCATGTGTGTTGAAAGAGAGGCTCAAGGGATGAGATGCTACCATTGTAATTTTATTCTTTGCGCTGACGTCAATATACCTGAGATGGCCAGAAGTGGACAATTAATTCCTTCAGCCTCTTCAATTACTTGGGTCATGACGCACATCGCATTCTTCTTTAACATATTCTGGGAAATTTGATGGCTACATTTATATGAAATCCCTTTCCCAATCCATCTTGATATCCTCGGTCCCCAAGTTTGCTAACTAGTCAGCTAGCTTATTCCCTTCTCTATAGCAGTGTGATAGTGTGTATGAAGATAGGATCGGGAGGGATTTAATCACTTCCTGTAAAGTGTGTTTGAATTCCCAACTAGCTGAAGATTTGTTGGCCAGATATGAGATAATTAGGAGGGAATCTCCTTCAATATGGAGATTTTTTACTCCCAGTCAGATTGCTATCCTTACCCCACATAGAAGTGCCCATGGTTTAGCCATGTTATTAGTTCCTTCTAGAAAAATATAGCATGCGGCTAAGAGACCTGACTTGTCTACCTTTCTCAGAATGAAACCCGCTCCACTTCTTCATGGGTTTCCTTTACTTGCTCCATCAAAATTTAGTTTTACTTGATTGGTGTCTAGAGGAGTCCATATTATATCATTTTGCATTTTTTTTTGGCATGTTCCCAATCAGGACTCCTGAGAATAGAGTAGATATTTGAGTCCATCTTGATAGGATTACATTGTCTGCAGACGTGAAAGTCAAAGAAATAGTTTTTGATTTTGAAAAATGGGCGTTCACCATTTCTGAAGCATACTTCTCCACAAAAATACACACCATAGAAACCGAGGAGACTTTTTTTCTAAATATCCTCTTATTTCTTTCCCACCACACACACCATGCTACGGCTGTGGGGATAACTCTCTAGAGGATTGCAAAGAATGATTCTGGATGCAACCAAGGCCACTGCAGGAGTAGCATCTGCAATGACATATTTAAGGGGCCATTCCACCCTAATTTACCAATGGCCCATATCCATATTTCATGGGCAAATTTACAGCTTACTAAGATGTGGTTTGTATCTTCCATAACTTTCCTACATAACGGGCATGGTAATGTGTATGTCATCCCCACGCGTTGCAGTCTTGCGCTTGATAGAATCCAGTCTTGAATAGCTAGCCAAAAGAAGATCCCCATTTTTGGTAAAATGAAACTATGCCATGCAAAATTAAGAATAGAATTAGGTAACTAGAGTTTGGTAGCCTGCTTTAACTGTGTATTTTCATGTTTTGCTTTTCGCCAAGATTAGCTTGTCCATCTCACCATTGATTGAAATAAACCTTGAATTTAGGATGTCTTGTAACTCTATTTTATTTGTTTGGGAGATCTGGCTATGTGAAATATCTTTCCAATGCACTATCCCATAGGTGAAAGTCAAATAGTCTGTGACCCTGTTACCCCAATGTTGCTAAAAAATTGGTTTAATCCTCTGCAGGTTTTGTATCATGGACAACTGTGGGAGGCCATTCCACGAATCTAGCCAAAATAGAGCTTTTGAACCTAAATTAATTTGCCAAGATAAATTAGGGAGGATAACTTCTCTTCTCCTTACTATGAAATTCCACATGACTAAGCCTAGTGGAGGGTTATTGATTGAAAAAATTATCTCTGGTTCCTCTCAATCTAAGAATTTTTCTCTGATTACTTTAGCCCAAAAGTCTATTCGGGCAGTCATAGATTTTTTAGGCTAGTTTCCCCCCATGGCTGAGGTTCCTTTCATGGATTCTGTGGAAGCCAAGTCCCCCGCTTTCTTTTGGTTTACAAAAATTACTCTAGGAGACCAGAGGTACCTTGGCTTTGTCATCTATATTACCTCTCCAAATGAAGTCTTTCAAGCTTTTAGAAATTTTTTTCATAATAGAAGGTGGAGCTAAGATCAATGACATGATGTAGTTAGGGATTGAGCTAAGGATTGATTTAGCTAGCAAGATTCTTCCAGCCAGGGATAACCATCTTGCCTTCCAGGAAGTGATTTTGTCTGTAATGTTAGTTAGGACCCCATCCTAGACTGACACTTTTCCTTTACCTTGGAAAAATGTTATTCCCAAGTACTTGCTTGGGGTAGATGCCAATGAGAAGCCCAAAATTATCTAAATAACTCTATTTTATTTGTTGTTGATTTTGACAATGAAGATCTTGGACTTTCCCTGGTTTAGTTTTTGACCTGAAGCCTCACAGTATTCAGCCAATGTTTCTTTGATAAATTTTGCTTCCTTTACACTACCTTTTCCAAATAGCAGGGAGTCATCTACAAAAAGTGTGTGAGATATTTTCATTTGTGACTATCTAATAGAGATGTCTTCTCAAATGCCCTAAGATATATTCATGGATATGAGTCTGCTAAGGCCTTCCGCAAGGATAATGAAGAGAAAAAGAGATAAAGACTTTCCTTGTCTAACTCCTTGTGATGAGGAGAAATAGCCACATAGGGATCCATTAATCATTACTAAAAAAATTTCTCCTGTTATGCATGACATAATCCATTTAACCTATTTTCTGGCAAACCCCATTTTATCCATAACTACTAGCAAGAATTCCCAATCGACCCAATCATATTCCTTAGTCATGTCAAGTTTCAAAACCATTGCCGAAAGTTTTTCTTCTTTGATAGAGTGGAGGACTTGATGTGCTATCAGGCCACCCTCGACTATATCCTTACCAGGTACGAAACCACCTTGATGTTTAGAAATTATTTTTGGAATTAATTTCCCCAACCGGGTAGCCATTAGTTTAGATATGATCTTGTATATGGTATTGCACAAAGATATAGGTCTAAAGTCTGCAAAAGATTTAGGTTGGAGACATTTGGGAATGAGTGTTATAGTTATGTTGTTGAACTGTTTCAACATACATGCATGTTCCTAGATTCCTCGGCTGCTCAAAGAATGTCCAAACCCATGAAGTCCCAGTATTGTTGGAAGAAAAAATGGGTCACACCATTAGGGCCTGGAGCTTTATCTAGGTTCATTGCAAAGACTAAGGCTCTGACTTCTTCTAGGGTGAAAGGGGCCAATAGGGCCATGTTATCAGCATTTGTAACCAAATTAGGAATGCAGTTCAGAATTGGAGGGGGTACAGATGGAGTTGCCATTGGATTCGCTGAAAGAAGCTGAGAAAATAAACTGGCCACCTCATTTTGAATATCCATTTGGAATATAGAGCTTTTGTGTCTCTTAACGTTGGCAGACATGGAAAAAAGTTGTATTTCTATCTCCCTCTTTTAGCCACAGTTCTCTTGACCTTTGGCGCCAAAAAAATTCTTCTTTCAAATGTAATTCCTCTAGTTTTTTTATTTATTTGAGATTGTTCATCATGTTTTTACGATGACCATCAATTACTGAGAATGTGCGCCTGAATGTCTTCCAGATTTCATTGGATTTCTGCCTTTTGTTTGAGGATGTTACCAAAAGAGTTTTTGTTCCATTTCTTCATGTTAGTTTTCATAAATGCCAGCTTCTTTGAGAGTTTAAACATTTCTATACCTAGAAGCCATGGTTCTTGGGCCCACCACAATTGTAGAAGTTTGATGAAATTTGAGTCTCAGAACCACATCTTCTCTATCTTAAAGTGGGGGCGATTTCTATTAGGCTGATGAGCGGTTTGTATCTCTATCGATATGGAAAAGTGGTCTGATCCATTTAGGGTGAGAATAGAAGATTGGAAAATGCCATGGGTAGCTAACTAGAGGGAGTTCACCAAAAACCTATCTAGCCTTGCTCCTACAAAATTCTTGCCTTTTCGTTTATTGGACCATGAAATGTTTCCATTTGATGGAATACAATCTAAAAGTTGGTTTCCATCAATGAAGTTTTGAAACTCTTCTGTGACTAGAGGGAAGGAGTGCCTCCTCCCATTTTATCTTGCACACCCACATAAGAATTAAAATCCCCACCCAGAATAATATTGTTCCCTTGCAACCCATTCAACAGTTGAGAAATGGAGTTCCAGAGTCTCTTTTTTCTTAAGGGGGAGATTGGGCCATATAAATTGATAATGATGAATGAGATTGAAAAAATTGTTACCTCTACTGCCATCCAATTAGTGTTTTTTGATATCAATGATACTTGGCATTTGTTCTTGTTCCATAAAATTTTCATCCCACCAGAGGCCCCTGTTGAGGCAGAAATAAGAAATCCCCATATATACTATTTTGAGAAAAGTTTATTTGCAGCCTCTTCTGAGAGCTTTGTCTCTTGTAATAACATCAGGTCTACACCTCCAACATGAATCTAATTTTTTATCATTCGAGCATTGTTAGGGGCATTTAAGCCTCTAAAATTCCATGATAATATCCTCATATTGCATTTAGAGAGAAATTAGCTCTCCTACTACCATTTAACTTCTTTTAAATCAATACTAAAGCCTCTTCCTTATATTTTCTTGGTGTCCTCTGAAAATTAAGGGTTAACTGTGTTCCCTGTGCTATTTCCTCTTTTAATTTGTTTATTTTAGATGGTCTACCTCTTGATTTTTTTTGGGAACTCATCTTTTTTGTCTTCGAAGTATCTAACTCTGTTTGGAAAATTGAACATACTGTGTCTTTCTCAATTGAAAGAGCCTCTGAGTTCCTAACCGATGAGATATGTAGGTCTTGGATTTCTATTTCAGAATCTGAATTAGATTTTGAGCCATCTTGAAGGTTGTCAACTTTACTTTCTGCCACCTGGAGGATTAGTGAATCCATCATAATATCCTTGTCCAAGTTCGCCATGTTGGAGAAGTGGTAGATATTGGGCCATTGAACGTCCTTTTGAATATCGATGAGAGGAGTATGCCTTTGGTCATCATCTAGATGGGGGAAGACCAAATCAGGTGTAGATATGTGGGTTTTAATATATCTGGCTTGGTGAATCTGCCGTGACGCCAACAAGGTATTGTCTTCTAGAAGAGAAGATACCGAGGGGGCTATAGGTAGTTCCCCCAAATCCACTAGAAGGATACTTCCCTTCACCCCCTCCTTTCCTAAAGCTGAAAAAATTGGGAATTTCTTGTAATAGTCCAGCCGTGATTGGACTTTGTTGTGATTCCTATTCTTAGCCCCATAGAGTTTAAAGTCTGGTATAATGCCCAAGGTAAGTGGGGAAACACTAAAAAAGTTTGGTGGATGGTCCAGAGTCAGACAAGCTGGGCATGGAGGCTGAGAGTCATAGAAATTCCATAGAAAGTTTTGAAGGGTGGCAAAAAATTTAGAAATCAAGGCTCCAAGAAATGGTGGTGAGAGGTTTCTCAAATTGTTCTGTTGTAAGCCACCTTTCTGACATTTGGACTCGTCATTCATATAAGATGAGAAAAAGGCTGGATTAGAGGAGTGATCATTACATACCACCACCTCTATGATCCCTGCCACCCAACATTTAGAATTCAAGTACCCTAAATTATGTTGGCACTCCAAAACAGTGTTCCCCCCTAGATGACTACATTTTGAGGACATGAGCCCCATTTTGATTTTACATGAATTACTGATGGGAGGACCTTGGATTGGTCAACCAAAATACAAACCCTAACTTCCATATGGGTTATTTCAAAAGGTAGAAGATCATGTCGAATGAAAATCCCCAAAGTATTAGCTAGAGCGTCAATAATTTATGGGTCCCTATATTCCAATGGAAGAGCAGGAAATACTATCCACTGAGGGAAAAAATGACAGGGCTGAAGCTGGGTGCTAAAATTTGGAGTCCACAGGGAAGTGAATAGTCTTGTTCCCTAACATAACCATCCTTTCTCCTTGTGAACTAAATCTCTATGAGCTTTAGATTTAAATATAGCAATGAAAAAGAGAGAAGACTCATCAATCATAAAGATATCTTGCAAACCGACTCAGGATTCTGAGGCCCAATCATTGATTGTAGAAAAGGAAATATTGGGGTTAGCACAGTTACCAATCAAAGAAGAATGATGAAGGACCCCAATCTGATGTTGTAGCATTGCTTCAAGAAGAACAATAGTGGCCCATGATTTTCCTATATTAGGGCGCATATGTGGATCTTGATTCTTCTTTTTGAACCAAATTTTGTGAGGTGGTTTTGGTTTAAAGGGGTCTCTAGAGAAAGCAATAGGTAGCCCTTGTGCTATATCTTCTACTGGGGTCTCTGAGCTGAGGGGTTGAGAATCACCTTTGGGTGATAACGGAGGAGATTCCTCACATATGTTGAATATAGGTTATTTTTTCTTTAGAAGTCTTGGTTTCTGATATCCATTTTTTGTAAACCTTTGATCTGGTTAATCCTGTCCTAGAATTTTGTATGGGATATGCTGCTTGAAACCCTTGGTCAAAAGAACTGAAACTACTTGAACAAGAGGCTTAAGGGCTTGGGCTTTACCTAAAGGGACTTGATTTGACAGTATTTTGTGCAAGCCATTTCAATCCAATGCTACCTATGAAGCAAATTATTTTGGAGCTGGGTGCCCTGTGGGGCACGGAAGTGAATTTAGTTGGCTAGAAAATGATTTTCCCAAAGACGTCAGAAAATTTGGTTGGTTTCCATGAGGGAGAGAAGTTTCCTACCCAGGGCCATTTTGAAATTGTTGGTGAAAACTCTTTGTCTTAGCTCCTCAGGAGCCCTGGCTCGCCGTCTTCGAGGATTCCCCAACCTCAAAACACCTAAAACCATCAAATCAATCTGAAAGAGAAAACTTCTGAGGGATCCCTTGATTTCTTTTGAGCTGAGAAAGATCAGGAAGGGGAGGGTGGGTTTCTGCCTTACTTCCTTTCTACTTAGGTTGTAGTTCTAGCAAGGAGGAATTTGGTTTATCCTTATTGGCCTTAATCACAGGTTGTTTGAAGATGAAGCGAGGGTTAACAAAAATGGGTTTCATAGGTCTAACCACTGCCTTGCCCCTAAAACTTTTTAGCAAATCCATCTGGCCCTTCTGATTTGGGTATTTCTTGGCAAACTCATGAGATTGGAAATGCTCGAAGAGATGGTATTCTTCATCTTTTGAGATCCTTTGGACGATGGGTCAATGTCTAAAAATGTTGGTCCCATCCCAGCTACTTAGATGGCTCTTCTAGTTCTCCTACCGGCTCTGATATGTGCCAAACACCCTCTGCTGACCTCTGTTGCCTGTCTTGTTAAACCTGCCATTGCCCTTGTTCTTGCCAATGTTGCTTTGTTCTTGCCATCGCTGCTTTCGTTTGAATGATGTACATTCAAACAAATATTTCCTAGCCATTTGTCCTCTTTTAAATCATCTGTAGCATCATAGCAAAGATATTTAATTGTAATGTCTATTTCAATTTTACTTTTTAAACTTGCAATTTGATTCTAATTCATGGCATGTCAATTCTCCATCTTTTTCTCGAGTTTGGTAGACATTATTCTTCATGTGTCATTTTCTTGAGTTTGGTAAACAATATTCTTCATATCATTTTTTTTTTGCAATTCAATTTCTTACTCAAACATTTTTTTTCCTAATTATTATATTAATTAATTCAATTGGTCTTCTGATCATTTTTCCAAGGTGATTACTGTACACACTAAAATATTGTTACTCTAGATTTATTTATGACTAGTATGATCACACAATGGTTTTACAAAGAAACCTTTACTTTGAGAGAATGTTAGCTACACTATTGAGGTTTATAAATTGGTGGGTGACCTCTTTAATTAGAATGATTAAACTATGAAATTATTGTCCTCTTGAAGGACTATTATTTATGCAACTAATTTTTCTTTCATTCATAGATGGTGGGGAAATGCCCTTGGGTCTAAAAAACCATTCTTATGTTTGAGGACATTTTGTAAATGTGGTATTTAAAAAGGACTATCCTATCTTCATCTCAAAACACATAAAATTGGAGCAAACCCTACACTCCAATTTATAATCCAAGGGTGGAGAGTATGAGCAACATGCTAGCTACTGCACCACTAGAGATACAAAAGTAGATGTTTGGATAGAGTTTGTTTCCTCTAGTTCAACAACATCATGTGATGAATTGACATAATTCATCCCTTTAGCTTTGATTTTGTTAGTAATGTATACTTTAGTCACTTATTTTTAAAGTAATGTATTTTGAAGAAAAGTATATCATTATTACAGTCATTCTATTAAAATTGTTACTACTATGTAGTTTGAAGTGGTAGGCAAAATTTCCTGCATAGTGTTGGACATGGACAATGCTGAGTTGTTGCTTCTATTGGAGTCCCCAAATTTATTTCTTGCCAAGGTGAATTAAGTTGTCCTTGTTCTTAAGATATCAAAGTGCAAACTATCAATTTAGGATGCTAGCACATGAAACTTCATAGTCAATGAGATTACAGTCAGTTGATACGTTTAGGCCTTAAAGTGTAATATATGATAATTGTTGCTAGGAAATTTATATGTAATCTTCAATATACCTATTTGTTGAGAAAGGAAGTTTAATAAGTGAGCTGGAATAAAATAATACATCATTGATAAGTATGAAAAACAAATGTTTATCCATTAAAATTGACTGTATAAATGATTGTTTTGTTAGGAATGGATTTCAGTTAATTCTCTCTATTTTCTAAAATGTCCAGAGTGGCACTTAAAGTATTTGAGTTTCAATCATTCAGATTTTATTTGCTCTCAAAAATATGAACATGAATATGATTTTTCTTTAGTTATAGTTTATTCCTAACAAAGATACCATTGTGGGGGAATGGATACCCAGAGAAATACTATTCAAAATCAAAATGTTTAAACAAAAATATGTCTATCCCATATGCCATAATAGTATCAACTCTAGCTCCCACCTGTATTCTGTTTCGTACCCTCCAAATCAAGTGAGCAACAATTATTGCAAAGGTAAAGGTTAGTTCTTTTAGCTCAATGGATATGTGTGTAGGTAAATAAATGGAATTAGAAGTTAAGGATCACTATTTCAAAGGAAAGAAGTGAACTTTTTTCATTTCAACAAGTCATATGTGATTTCTCTATCAAATTCTCCATTGTCATCAGGTGAAAGGGAAGAAAGTAGATAACTTCCTCACTAGGCTACTTAGGAACAAGTGGATTACATTCTAGTGTTAACTCATAATTGAAAGAGTGGATGAAGGGAGGAACTTATAAAGATAAATCCACACAATCTCCTTTGGCCTATAAGATAGGCAATTCGAAGAGATTTAAGCTAGGCAATTTAAGGAGATAATAAAAAATTGTGGTTTTTGATTATTATGGATGCTTGTAACATTTTTTCATAATCGTTATCTTTTCATTTTGTTAATAGTTTAGTTTAATTTTCTCTAATCTACCTTGCTCTTTCTTTTTTCTTATTGTATTTTATTATTTATCTTTTATAACCTATATAAGAATGATAATTTCATATTCTATGCTCAAAAAATATGAAATTAGATATTCTATTGATCTAGATATTGGTTACCTCTTGGCCTAAATTTCATTCTTATAATGTGTGCAATAGGTGTTCAATCTTGTACACAACCACATACGAGCTCTCTACTCCAACTATGATGGATACCAGGTAGTACTTATTTCTACTGTGAATATATTATTCAGTTATATATTTTCACTCTATTTAATTATATATATATATATATATATATATATATATATATATATATATATATATATATATTATATCAATCTCTATACAACCTTAGAGTAAAATATACTTTCAATGAAATATTTATTTGTCAAAAATGTTGGGAACCTTATCTACTACTATAAAAGAACGATATCAAGAAAAATAAGCTTGCATAAAATATGTGTGTACCCATGAGGATTAGAGATTTTACAGTTAGGTGTCCATCAAAGTTAACTTAATAGCCAACAAAACCAAAGGAATAACTTCATCCTATCATTAACTAATATGTCATTCTCTACTTTGTAATAAAGTTGTCAAATTGAGCAATACATGAAAAGTACATGTACAAGTATGGTTTTTTGAATGAAAATATTAATGTGGAGAGAGAGAGAGAGAGAGAGAGAGAGAGAGAGAGATTTTGTGAATGTCTATCTTTTTCTTTTTCGTCAAGAAAGAGACATACAAACCTTCATATAATTCTTAAACTAAAGTATGAACTAATTTAATGGAATTGAATTGGGGAAGAAATGAAGCCTAAATCAAATGGTGAGATGGGAAACAATTACCGCACATTGTAAGGGATTTGATGCCTTGTCATTGTCAACAAGTTGGTGAAAGAGGCTAAAATTGGAGTCATTTAGAAGAAAGCATGATTTGGAGTAGATTGACATTAAAGTTGAAAATAGGGTCCAAATTGCCTAGAATAGCTAGGCTATCAACAAGCCTATGTTTGCTAAATTTATGGAGGTGATTAGAATGTGTCTTACAAGCTCGTTCTTAGAGTTTCATGCTTAGGTGACATATGAACTCAAGTTATTTTGTAGTCTTCTCTTCACCATAATTTACTTATATTGTTGTTTTTTCTTACCAATAAAACATCATAGATAAGTCAAGATGATTGATGTGACACTCAAAATATATTTTTAAAGCTAGAAAAATGTGATTTAGTAATTACAACTTTGTTATAAAGTATATAATGTTATTGTAGGGTTTATTCTTTGACATGCATTGATCGTGATGAGGATACATTGTCAATAAATATATTTAACATAATGAGATTTATAGGGATTTTCTTTGAATGCTCTAAAATACTCTAAATTGGATTTCATGTAAGTAATGATCTCTAAGATATTCACAAAAAACATGCATATAAATACTATTTTTTTGTTTTTGTTTTTGTTTCAAAATTACTATTTTTTGGTTGTAGAATGAATATAAAGAATTTTCTTTCTTACAGATTCTATTTTTATTGTACTAGCTTAGCATTATATCTTCTTATTGTGTTTTCTGCTGGGAATGACAATATCCTTTGCCAGAACAATTGCTTTGGGAGAATTCTAAAAGAAATTTGATAGTTAGGGAACTTGGGGATTTCTGAATGTTAGGGTTTGATAGAACCAGAACAATATAAGAATAAATAGTTATACATAGAAAAAATAGAAGAAAGAAACTAAACATAGATAACACATATATTTAACGTGGTTCACCCAAAACTTGGGCTACGTCCACCTACACAGCCGTCCAACCTTTCTTATTATCCAGCAAAAATGTACACAACCTTACAATGCATTATACATCTCAAATGCTTATAACATGCGTTTTAGGGCAAGCTCTAATATCAACCATTTTAGGGTTTTCCAATGTTGGTCTTCTTTTTCCTGAAAAAGAAAATCTATTTCCCAAAAAGCACCAAAACATTATGGCCATTAGGGCCGCCCTCCAGTTCGAGGCTACCGCCCCTCACCTCCAGAAACTACAAAACATGTCACCAAATTATCAACACCTACTACATGATCAGTCACCACAATATCAACAATCTCCCACTTGGAGACTGATTAGGCTCCACACCAAACAGTCTACCACTTGGAGACTGGAACCAGACGACAATGTAGTATGTGAAACTACCACTGGATAAAAGACCTTGTTGTGTATTAACCCCATGATCATCAATCAAGAATCCCAATAGAAGCTGAGAAAGACAAAAAATTATCCTTGGGGACTACCTTCGTGAACATGTCTACAGGATTTTCACTTTTGTGAAATCTTTTCAAGCCGTAATTGGCCATCCTCCAAACAGACCTTATAAAATGGTACCTAAGCTGTATGTGCTTTTTCCTTGAATGAAAAGCAGAATTCTTTGCAAGATGAATGACACTCTGGCTATCACTGTACAATGGGTGATCTTCTTGCTTCTAACCCAATTCCTCCAGAAAACATTGTAACTAAATCCTCTCCTTTCTAGCTTCTGTAGTATCTACATACTCTGCTTTAGTAGTTGATAGTGCATTAACTTTCTACAATCTAGAAATCCAACTTACTGCAGTACCCCCTACAGTGAAAACATACACTATAGTACTCCTCCTTGTATCAATATCTCCTGCCAGATCAGAGTCAATAAATCCACTCAGAGCAGAACTGGATCCTACAAAACATAATGCCTTTGTAGTAGTTCCTCTCAAATATCAAAGAATCCATTTGATAGCATTCCAATGTTCCATACCCGGATTTCTCATATACCTGCTGACAACTCCCACTACATGAGCAATATCTGGCCATGTGCATACCATTGCATACATCATACTACAAACAACTGATGAATATGGGATGTTAGACATTTTATCTACCTCTTCTTGTGCCTTTCGGCACATTTCCTTTGTCAATTTGAAATGACTAGCAAAAGGTGTACTGACTACTTTTTCATCCTACATATTGAATATTTTCAACACCTTCTTTATATACTCACTTTGGGATAAATTCAAAGGCTGTGCAGCAATACTCACCTCCATTATTAGATCTAAGGCACTTCAACTTCTTTCCTATCTCATTCTCAACCAAAGCTTTCCATTTCTTAAATATTTCAAAAACATCAGATTATTGTTTCAGAAAATATACCCATGTTTTCCTTGTTGAATCATCTATAAAACTAACATAATAATGAGAGACACCGATAGATGATACCTGAGCTAGTCCCCATATATATGAATGCACTATCTCTAACTTCTCACTCTTCTTTTCTTTCCCAACTCTGAGAAAGTTGACTCTTTTTTGTTAACCATAAACACAGTTTTCACAGAACTCTAAATCGATATTTTCAGTCCTAGAAATAGATTTTTAGAGTGAAGGATCTTCATCCATTTCTCACTCATGTGCCCAAACCTATGCTGCCACATTTTTCAATCTGTTCCTGCAACATCTATATTAGCTTTCCCTGCATTAACATTATCAGTACCAACTAAGGTAGAATAAGTGTTACCAGTACATAGATATAATGTACCTATCTTCCAACCTTTATCTACTACCAATGAACCTTTAGTGACCTTCCAAACATTGTCTATAAACATAACTATGCAGCCTTCACTACCCTATTGTCTTGCAGAAATTAAATTTCTTCTTAAATTAGGGACATGCCTTACCTCTTGCAGCACCCAGTTATTTCCATTTGGCAACCTGATCTTTATATCCCCTTTCCCAAAAATAGGATAGGGCTCATCATCACCCAAATATACCTGTCCAAAATCACCTTGAACATAATCTTAAAAATATTTTCTATGGGGTGTAGCATGGAATGAATCCCGAAAATCAATTACCCAGGAATCATTACCATTATCCAAACATAATATTAAAGCATCTTGTAAAGTATTACTTGAAACATTAGCTTCCTTACTGTAATCTTCATTTACATCTCCTTGTTTGTTTTTCCGAGACCAACAATCTTTCTTCACGTGACCAAGCTTTCCACAGTATGAAAACTCTTTCTTTCCTTTAGGTTGAGAAGGTCCTTTATTTGACTTCCCTCGTGACTTGTCATGTGAAGGGCCTTTTCCTCTTTCACTTGTTCTTCCTCTATTCTCCACGTTTAAAGTGAAACCTAATGAGGTTGAAGTTTCATCTGTGCTTTTCTATCGCATTTCCTCACTTAGGATAACAAAAATAACTTCATCAAATTTCAAAGTATTTGAACTAGAGACAGAGTTGCTTACAACCATAACCAAACTATTCCAACTTTCTGGCAAAGAACATAAAATTAAAAGAGCCCTAACCTCTTCATCGAATATAATTTTTATGAATGACAATTGACTTGTGATGGTATTAAATTCATTTAAATAATTTGATACAGATCCTCCCTCACCCATTTTCATATTAAACAAATTCTTCATAAGAAATACCTTATCTGAAGCTGAGGGTTTCTCTTATAACATAGCCAATGTCTCCATAAGCTCTAAGTTCATTATTACCTTTGATATGTTTAATGTTATAGATGGTGCAAGGCATAATTGAATAGATCCTAGTGCATTCCTAACCAAGACCTCCCAGTCCTATGCTGACATAGTTCCTTGTTTCTTGGTTTTTCCTTCTAATGGCTTCCGTAGGTCCTTTTGATATAGATAATCTTCCTTTTGCATTTTCCATAACTGAAAATTTTGGTGACTGAATTTTTCAATCTTGAATTTGGAATCCTCCATTGCTCCCACTCAAATATGAAATTCCTGTCAATCTAAAACAACAAACCTAGCTATGATACCAATTGTTAGGGTTTGACAGAACCAGAATAATATAAGAATAAATAGTTATACACAGAAACAATAGAAGAAAGAAACTAAACACAGATAACACATATATTTAACGTGGTTCACCCAAAACCTAGGATACGTTAACCTACACAGTCGTCCAACCTTTCTTATTATCCAGAAAAAATGTACACAACCTTACAATGCATTATTCATGTCAAACACTTATAACATGCATTTTTTGAGGCCTCACCCTGACCCATCATAGCTTTACTGCTCGATCACACTTTGATAATTTATGTTTTGATACATTGATACACTTTTGATTATCCTGACACAGACTTATGATATTATGTTATGATGATGATTATATTGTGTGGATTACATTTTGATATGGATTAGACCTAGAATAGGTGGTTGATTTTGATTATATATGTTTAGACAAGTGGATTAATGAGGAGATCAGATCATGATTAGAATTGACTATGCCATGGATGTTATGTCATGGTGATTAAGGAATTTTTATGTTTTAAACATTTCTGTATGAAAATTTCAATTAGGGACTTAATTCTGCTTATTGATTAATGTTGATAATTATGAATTGAAAATGTATATTACATCTGATTTTATCATCTTGGACTACTGATGCTCGAAGTTTAGTGTGCAGAAAAGGGAACCATGGAATTATTCAGAGAATCAGGGGTAAACACATGTGAATTGAGTAAGCCAAGGTTTAATCCAATAAGGGGTTGAAACCTCATTGTAATGTGATCTTTGTTGTAAACGTAATCTGAATGTGTGTTAATAGTTTCAAATTCATGTTGTTGTTTGGACATGTCATTGTGAATGTGATGTGTATTTTGTTTGGTGTTACTTGACACTTGTATTTTCCATGTGTATGGCGACATGTCAATTAGGGCTTGGGTAATAATCATCTAACCTTTATGATATTATATTAATTACACTTGCTTATAGATGTCTTGTAGGGGTCACATCATGTTGGAACTCGAATTTGAACTTTAGGGGCACCTTAGAGGGGTTAAAAGTAACCCTAGAGTGTATTTCTGGCCAAAATTAGTTAACCCTAAGGGGGTACCTTGGTTTAGGCCTAGTTTTTACCTATGAGAGAAACCTAGGTCACCATTATGACTCTCCAAAATTCCTACTTTTCAAAAGTGGTGAAAAAGGAGATGACCACATGCATCTAACTTGTCACACACTCCTTACCAAACTCACAATTAAGACAGGAGACAAAAAGGCTAGATGTCATGTCTCATTATTGCTAGGTCTTAAGTACACTTTTGGGGGTCTTTTTAGAGGATTTTGGGATACTTAGTGGGTGTTCACCCACTCTCTAATTTTAGAGACAATTAGGGTTTTGGAAAGAGGAAGGATAAGGGTTTGGGCTCTTCTCAAGTTTCATTTTGCCATAACACATTTGGAAGATTGGTTTCCTTTGCCATGAAGTGCTTGTTTTGTTGCAAGAATATTTGGATATTATTGTTTTATGAATATGAAATATTGTATGGTATTCATGTATGTAATCTTGCATAGTGTTGTTGTATGTAGATGTTGTTGTCATGTCTTGGGTTGGGAATGTATTTGAATTTTTTGTATCAATTCTTGTTCTTTTGGATTGGGAGTGTTGTTCATGGGAGTTAAGGCATTACTCACCCTTGGGGAAGGCAAGAAGTGGCCTTGGGTGAAGGGGTTAGTTGGGCTCTCCATTGTAGTGAGAGTCTCTTCTCTTGGAGAAGAGGGATAATTTCATGGAGTATGGGCTCCATGAAGCCATGTTGTAAATATTATTTTTAGTATAGAAATGACCAAATGTGTATATGGAAGGAATGTCAATGTAGCCTTGGAGAAGCATGGAAAAAATCTTGTTGAGAAATTTTGAAATTGCAATGGCATTATCCTCCTTGGAAAAGCCCACCTTCACCCTACTTCAATGGGTTCGGAAAACTCATTTGTGAAACCTTGGTTGGGAGTTTATTATTATTTTGTGCATATAAAATGTTTGTGAAAATTTGTATGCAAAATATTGTTTAGCCTTGGTTCTCCAAGCTCAGGGGTGGTCTCCTTGAGACCTTGGGTGGGAGGTGAGCCTCCCATGGTTTCCCTCATGAAATTTGCAGGGTTTTGAAGTCATGAAGATGGTGAAAGAAGCTTGAAAGAAATCCCTATTTGGGGGTAGTTGTGTGTAAGCAACTTCAATGTTGCATAGTCACTCATTTTTATTGAAATTCATTCTTGTTGATTGTTGTAATGTTCATTATTGAAGCTTTTCAAGATAGATGTGAAGAGATCTCCTTCTTTACTCAATGATTCATTAAAGGAAGAAATGTTGCATACGATCCATGTATTGTGTAGATTTATCATCTTGAAGATGTGTAAATGTAGATTGTAAGATTACCATAATGTAAATGATGGAATCTTTAGTTAATATATAATGCATTCTATTTCTTAAAAGAAAAGGAGTTAACCATACATGTTAGAGGGATACCCAATATTGAAAGAGAAAGGCAATATAATAGTTTCATTTCCTAAAAATCTTGAAGAATTGTGAATCTTGAAACCTGCACATAATGTATGTAAATGTAAGTCTTCAAGTTATTGGAACACTCCATTTCTCCCTTTGGAAATCTTTATTCCATCTCCATAGATTCAACTCTCTACATTAAAAATCTACATTTCAATCTCAACTCTTGAGAAGAAGAAATAACCTTGATAACAATAACAAATCAAACTAGTTAGTATGATAATATAAAATTCAACTAATACTATTAGTCCTTTTAGTATATTTCTCAAATAAATCAATCCTAAAGCATACTAGGATCTATTACAAAAATTGAATCAAGAAAATCAAAATGGAAGAGCTTAAAACAAACAATGCCCATGACACTTTCTAGATTTAGAGGAAAAATGCTCTATAAAATTTGTATGGGAAAGGAAATATTCTCCTTACCACAGAGAATATTCCTTTCCCAATGTTCTCTCTCTAATTAAATTTAGTCTCCTAATTCCTCTTGTACAAATTCAAAATTAAATCCCAAATCCAAATTAACTCACCTTACACTCTTACCCTTTTTTGTGGGCCCCACCTTTACCTCTTTTCTTGGACATTGGACTGTGTAAATTCTAAAAAGTAAATCATTTTGTTTAAAGGGATGCACTACTTGGTTCTAGTGCCACCTCCCTTGCTGTTCACATTCTTCTAATTTCTGACGTGTCCTTTGCCCAAGTCAACCCTCTCTCCCTTCCATGCGAATTCTTCTTGGGAAGGATGGGGATAGGTTGGTGGGCCATAGCAAACACATCATCCTCCCTGCCTTGTAGCCCACGTCACCTTTGGATGTCTTGTAATTGCCATGAAAAATCCCTTGTAAATGGATGAAATAGGATATATGGTGGGCCCCCAAAACAAGTCTTGTCAACCTGCACTTTCCCATGGGAATTCAATCCCCCTCTGCATTTCAAACTTTATGGTGGGAAATGATAGATTAATAAGTTAGTAGGTTAGTTAGGTTAGGAGATTATTTTTTAGATATTTTAGATTAATAGGTATTTAGTTGATAATTTTAACTTCTCTAATTAGGCCTATTTCTATATTGTTTTAATTCTTAATTTGGTAGCATTTTCTACACATAAATTGATTCAATGATGTAGCATTAATCAACCGGTTAATAACTTTAGTGTTATGTTAGATGGATGGACTCTTAACATGATCAAATCTAATTGGTATTGGAATGAAACATTAAAAAAAAATTAATCTTTTTAAATGGATCCCCTTAACATTAGTTGTTTAGGTTATTTTAAAATTGTGAGATTTGTGAATTTATTTATTAAGGATTTTGGCCTAAAGTTTTGATTAGCCAATTAAGGAAATGGATTTACTCAATTTATTCAAATGTATAGTTAAATGTTAATTTAAATTTTATCATCATGAAAAAAAAATGGGCATTATGTTACTCTTGTGTTCAAGGGGGTTAGGGGTTGTGTTAAATTTCAATTAGAAGTTAATTAAAATTTTGTATTAGAGGATAATTCAATTGTCTAATTAAAGGTTAATTTAAAGTTGTATGTTAGGAGATTGATGAGTTAGGATTGCAAGTGTTTTCAAAAAGGGGAATATTTTTATTAGAAATGATATTGGTAGGTTAGGAAATCAGATTTGATTTCAGCTATTATATCTTAAACAATAGTTGTTTGGTATAGTGAAATTGTTATTAAATTTTAAGCATATCAATTGATAAATGTTCCATGTATGTCTGTTAAAAAGGGAGTAGAATATTAATTTGACTAGGTTTTGAGCTAGTAGTTAATGTTGAAAGAAAATTGGAACTAGATTTGAATGGATTCAGTTGTAATCTAGGTTAAGAGTTAAGTAAGCATTAGGGCAACCTTTTTCAACATATGTCCATAACAACTAACTATCATCATGATACTAAACATTGTTGAACATGGGATCAGAGTTAGGCCAACCGGAGTTAAGCATTCATATAACCCATGGAACAAGTTGATGGCCCAAATTCTGCATATGTTTGTGTCATGACCCTAATTTAGTCTATGTATATATCTTGTAACTCGAAGGTTAACTCTTCTATTCTATCACCTTTCCAACTCAACCATGCTTAGTAGTGCGTACTTATGTGTTTCAAAAAATTTGTGTGTGTGTTTTGCCCTAGTTTTGGGCATGACTCATTTTAGGGCAACCTCTAAAATCAACCATTTTAGGGTTTTACAGTGTCGGTCTTCTTTATCCTAAAAAAGAAAATCTCTTTCATGAAAAAGTACCAAAATTTTTTGGCCCTTCTAGCCGGCCTCCGGTTCGGGGCTATCACCCCTCATCTCCACCAACTACCAGACATGTCACCACATTATCAACACCTACTACATAATCTGTCACCACAATATCAACATTAAATTTAAGTCATAATGCTTTGATTAGTAAGATTCCTTGAGCTCCAGGAAATATATCAACCCTCTAAAGCTTGTAAGTTAATTACTTATATTGATAGATCAAATATGCTTTTGTATACCAGTTGAGCACTTCATGACCAGTCAACTTTGCTATAATAACCATTGTAGTTTTCTTAGATTAAATAAACTTGAAGGAAGCACTCAAACCAAACATGGAAATCTTATTTCTCTTTGTGAGTTACAGTTGGATATAAATCAATTTTCTTTAAAATGACAATCTTATATTTTGTTTATAGTTTAGTTGCATTTTCTTTAATTTTCTCTGCCTTTTTTTTTTCTTGTATTGTATGTTTAGGCTTTTATAACCTATTCAAGCATGATAATTTGATATTCTATGCTAAAAATTATAAAATTAGATATTATTTTGATATGCTCTTTGCTTACGTGTTGGCCTAATCATGTGTGTAATAGGTATTCAAGCTTGGACACAACTACATATGGCTTTCTACTATGACTATGATGCATACGAGGTAATACTTCTTTCTACTATGAATGCGATTGTTTTATATATTGTGGCTCTAGTGATTTATTTTATCCATAGGATTTCATATCAGTTTTTTCACATTGCATATATTGTCCTCAATTTCCTTCCAATTCTACTCTAGCATCCTTAATAGATACAATAAGTTATGTGAATGATGCAGCATGTTTTTGTATAATTTTTGATATCAAAATTAGGAGCACAGTTAATTGTGTATTATCTTTATTTGACTGATTATATTATATCATTTGTAGTGCCGGTCTTATGTGGTTTTAAGTACCTCAAGAAAACTGATTTTTCTTTCAACTATTTCTAGGGAGGAATCTCTACTTGCTTGGATTGATTATATTATAACATTTGTAGTGCCAGTATGTAGTTTGAAATACATGAACGAAGCTGATTTTTCTTTCAACTATTTTCAAGGAGAAATCCATGCTTGTCTTAATCACTCAAGCTTTAAAATTTTCCTTGTTAACATTTTGTTGTGTTCACTATGAAGGTAACCTTTCTTCTTCCATAGGCTGTGTTGTGTATAATTTGAATATGTCATTTATGTCCATAGTAGGCTTTCTTGAACTTGGTGAGAGAGGTTAAGATTCTAATGGAATTGCTTCCAAAATCAAATATTTCAGTATTAGTTTTAGCATATGTTTGATAAGTTTGGTGATATTTTTGTCTTTAAATTGTTTGCATTATTATACTTATAATTTTAATATAATTATTCTTTAAAGGGTGTTATCTCAATGGAAGAGCACCTATTTTACAAGTAGGAGGATGGTGGTTTGATTCCATCGTGCCTTTATATGAATTAATTAATGATATTATAGTTAATGAGAATATGTAAGATTAAAGACAAATCTCTTTATAGTGATAATATGTTTTTTTATAGCTATAGAGTTTGTATAGAGGAAAATAAAATTGCCTCTCAAAGACAATAATTTAAGACACTCAATTAAAGATAACATTTAAGACAATACACAAGTTTTATTTTGTCTAAAGTTAAGACAATTTACTCAAAAAATGTCTCAAATATTGTCTTAAAACCCCCTCTATGTAGTAGTGGTTGAGAATATAATGTTGAAACTAATGAAAATGAATAAAATGCAAAAAGTGATCAATAGGTTATGCATTTATGTGAAATCTAAGAAGAAGGATGGGTCTCTAAAAAGTTGTATCAACTATTGCTAGTGCCTTTGACATAATCATAAAGAAAATTTTCTCTAAAGATAGGAATGCAACACGATGAGCAATAACAATAACTTTAGTAAGCAAAACTACTTTTGATAAAAGAATGATGTCAAACTTAACTGGATATTTTAATATTCATCATAAAAATCTAGCAAGAGATGTAAATAGAATAGTTAACTTTGAAAGTGATCAAGCAAACCATTTATGGAGCTTTAGCTGCAAACTTTAGAGGTCTGACATTAAACTTACTGGTGACGTCAAAACTTTGATTGAAAATTTTTGGCACAATAATACAATAGTATCACCTAATGTTAGAGATGTTCTTAAATTAAGAGTAGACTCAATAATTCATGATCCACATCAAAAACACCTTTTGGATATGACTCAAACTGAATTATATAATTTTTTTTAAATGTTAAGGTGTTAAATATTAGTATTAGTCAAAGATCTTTAGAAAAACGTAAACCATTCTATGTAAGGATTAACAAAGGAAGAGTCACATGTTGCAAAAATCATGTTTAATTTTGTTATCATTATAACATATTTCGATATATACGTTCTACCATGCATACTAATGAAATGTTGCAAGAATGTGGTATTAATATACCACCTCAAACTGTAAAGGAGTTTATACCAAATTTATTTTTGTAACCCACCTAATGAGAAATATTTTCTTTTGAAAGCATGTGTTTCTGGTGTATGTAATGTATGTGGTAATCTTGCATTTTTAGATGAATGATTGCATGAAAATATTTTAATTGATTTTGGACATCAATTAGTTGATGTAAAAATATTTAAAAGTATTGAGTATCTATTGAAGGATGGAAAGGTTGAAAAATGGTGCGATCTAATTACTAAAAAAGTTAGTGTTCATGCATTTATGAATGAATTCAAGAGTAAGGTTGTACCTAAATATGTGAAACACTCAAAATGATAGATGGCTTGATGGAAAGTTTCACATATGCAAGAATACAATTCCAATTGGTCGTTGACTTTGTAGAGAACTGCATGCTTGCACAACAAAATCAGATCCAATTACAATATTATAATTCAGTGCAAGTAACAATTTGTGTTCATATTGTCTACAGGCATGCAACTGGTAGTACAAAAGAGGATTATATTTTTTTGAGAGAGTACCATTTCTATATATGAGTGATAATAAATTAAACTCATCAAAGTTTGTCCAGTATTGCTTTAAGACCTTTTGTGAGAATTTTAGGCAGATAGAAATTCATATAATACAACATCTTACATGGTCAGATAATTGCAAAGGGAAATTCAAGAGTGCTAGAATGTTTTATTAGTTGAGTAGGACACATAAGGAAATTAATATCCAACATATTTTATTGATGTTTATAGCTTCTATCAGATAAAATGATAACAGTATTATGAGAAAATAAATAAATTATATATATATATATATATATATATATATATATATAGCCATTACTACTATATATATTAATATACATATTTAACATTATCTCTTTATCATATTGAATTAAATAAACATCATTAAATTGATAATATTGTTATTCGGATAATACAATATGAGATAATATTATTCTAAATTATATATGCACATTAATATATAATAATAATTATACTATTATATATAAATATACATATACAATGTATAATGTTTATTATAATTGATTAAATAATACTATGTGATACTAATTAGTATCGGTCATATACATTGTCATTGGTGTGGTTAATACCGATTGATGT
>MU223545.1:1098496-1114577 GCA_018584345.1 Thuja plicata | reverse complement strand
TATATATTGTTGGAATGAAATTAGAATAACTGAGAGGGGGGTGAATAAGTTATCCTCGGGTCTAGATGTGCCCATTTAAACTTTATACCAATTTGAACAACTCAGATCTGTTCGGTAGCAATAACATAAAATAAAAACATACCTATGCAGTTTACTGTTGAGATGTAATCAGCTTGCAAAAACTTAACAATAAAATACAACATAAACATTCACACAAGTTGACACCATTATTTAACGTGGAAACCCAATATGGGAAAAACCACCAATAACATGATATATAAAGTTTTCACTCTTATGAAGTGAGCTCTGTTAGGATCCAACCCTTTTAAAGGTTACAAAACACATTGCTAAATGTGACCTGGTTAAAGGATTTAATCACCCTTTCAGGAGTGGCCTTGTTAGAGGACTTAGAACATTCCACCTGAATGTCACCTTACTAAAAGAATTTATACAATGACTATTAGGTCAACCTAGTTAAAGGATTTTGACTGATATAATGGTTAGAAATTAATCAGCATGTGTGATCTGATACATACAACTTACTTTGCAAATCCAGATCCAATTTAGCTCTAATACTAATTCATTGAGTGGCCTTCATCTTCATTTCAATATTTAGATCTTGAAAATCCATGAAGCAATCACTTATGCAACTCTTTGCTTCTCTGTTGAGCCTTCTTTCTTAGATTATGCCAATCAGTCAATTACCTATGCAATCCTCTTGCATACCCAGCATACATTTTTGAATAACCCCTTGAGGTTATCTTATACCTCTTCATCTAGGTAAAATAAATATTTTCCGCTTAATCAAGATCATAGCTCTTATGTTAGGTCAGATCCAACAAATATTTCCATCATTACAAATATTTCTCCAACACAATAACTAATTGAATATTTGATTCAATCCTTAATTATGGTTCCCCGTACATTTAAATAGTATGGATCAATCATGCTTATCCTTAATTAACTTTTACATATCCCAATAAAATCAACTATGTCGGCCAGAGATCTCAAATCTCAACATTTACCAAAATACTGCTGCTCAGCCAGCACTATGTTCTTTGGCAATTTACTGACACTCGGTTGACACTAGAAATTATGCTCGGCATACATTGGTGCTCGGTCGACACAAACTTGCTCGACATAAACTCTTCACAGTAAACTACCATCGGAAGATAAATAACACATTACTTTTCCAATGTGCCAATTGATCAAGTACCCTTGTGATTTCTCATAACTCAACCATTCCACTTTGTCTTCTTGTTAAATCTCCTTCATCAATCAATAGATATGGTACTCAAATAGATAGCAATAGTCTCACCAATTAAGGTTTGACATCAATGACAAAACAATAATTATTTCCATTGTAGCTTTCCAACAATCTCCCTCATTGGCATTGATGGCAACACTAAACAATAAAACAATAATTTTCCAACCATAGTTACCATACAATCCAAAAAGTCTTCCTGTGTTCCTTGATATGAAAAAATTTTCATTAATGTCTTTAGGTTCATTATGATTCTCATCTTGTAAAAATTTTCTCCTGTCTGTGTCTGTGATCACACTGAAATCTTTCTATTTATGTTCATCTGTAGAGTCCATCTTTCATTATTCTCTCCCTCTTTATTTCTAAGTATAGTAATCCTCTTCCTCTTTCAGTAAATTTGTCCCTCTTTGACAACAATGCCAAAGATGTTGACATCTTCATCATGTAGATTCTCCTGTTCTAAACTCTATATCATGATGTTCATGTTATCTTGCTTATGATTGGTCCTCTTTTCTATCTTTTTCTACCTTTGACAGCTTTAGGCAGCATCCTAAAGTGTGACTGTGTGTGCATCAATGTGTAAAATATTCTAAATATAACATTTGATGCAATAGTTCCATTCTGAACTAATTAGCCTCAGTTAGGGGAATCACCTCTAATTTACCTCATAGATACTCATGAGCATCCTTGGGTAGTTCCTTTGTAAATATCTCTACTAACTATTCTTTACTATTCACATATTCTAGTCTCACTTCCTTTTTCTGAACTAGTTACCTCAAGTAATGATACTTGATAGCTATATGCTTTGTCTTAGAGTGCATAATAGGGTTTTTAGAAATATTGATGGCACTCATGTTATCACAATATATGACAATTGGTTCTATGATCTCCTCTTTCATACTTTTTAGTAGTATCTTCAACCACACAATATTAGAACAATTAACTGCTACTACCACATACTCGGCTTTAGCTGTAGATTGTAAGGTGCAATTTCGTTTCTTGCTTGTCCATGAAACCAATATTTTTCCCAAAATAAATTCTCCTCCTGTGGTGCTTTTTCTATCATCAAAATTTCCATCCCAATCAGAATCAGTTTAAACTCTAAGCTCAAAATTATCATTCCTTTTGTAATACAGACCATATTCATTTGTTCCTTTCAAATACCTCAGAATCATTTTTACTGCCATTATATGAGTTTCCTTAGGATTGGCAGAAAATCTTGCAACAATACCAACAACTAGTGCAATCTCAGGTCTACTATGTACAACATATTGCAACTTTCCAATCATTCATCTGTAAAGGGTTAGATTCACTTCTTTTGTATCATCATTTTTCATTAACTTCTATCCAGTAGCCATGGGTGTACTCACTGGTTTTGAATCTTCCATTCCAAAAAAATTTAGTATCTCTTTGACATTTTTTGATTGAGTAATATAGATACCATTCTTCATCTGATATATTTGTAAGCCAACAAATTTTTTTATCTCACCAAACATAGACATCTCAAATTTAGTTTGCATCTCTTTTGCAAATGCTTGGCATAACACATCTTGTCCACTAAATATAATGTCATCAACAAAAAATTCAGCCAATAAAGTACCTTTACATTGCTTTGTCTTTAAATACAGACTATTGTTGTCACTGGTTCTTGCAAATCCAATCTTTATCAAGTAATTGTGCAATCTCTCATACCATGCTCTTGTTGCTTGCTTCAATCCATATAGTGCTTTGTGTAATCTGAAAACCATGTTCCTCTTACTTGGGTCTGCAAATCCATCAGCTTGTTCAATAAAAACTTCTTCTTCTAATATTCCATTTATAAATATTGACTTCACATCCATTTGATAGACTTTAAAACCTTTGCAGGCTGCATATGCAAGTAATGTTCTTACTACTTCTAATCTTGCAACTGGGGTGATTGTTTCTCCATAATCAATTCCTTCCTCTTGTACATAACCTTTGCATACCAGTCTAGATTTTTTTCTTGTTAACTCTCCATGTTCATTCATATTATTTCTAAATACCCACTTAGTAACAATTACATTTTTATCATTGGGCCTAGGTACAAGTGTCCAAGTCTCATTCTTCCCAATATGTTCAATTTCTTCATTCATGGCTTGTATCTAGTCTTCATTGTCTAAAACATCTTTCACTGTTTTAGGCTCAAAATCACATAACAAGCATGTACCGTCTCTCAACTTTCTTGTTTTCATAACCCTAGAATCCTTCGATCCTATTATTTGATTAGGTTTGTGGTGCCTCCTCACATACTTTGCTAGAGTAGGTTCTTTTCTTGCTTGAGATTCATTATTCTCATTTAATTCAAGTAGATTCTATGACTCGGCATCTCCATCAGATAGCTCAGTAATTACCTCTTGTTTCCCGACATCCTCATTTTGTGACTCGGCAAGTGCTAGCTATTGCTCGGCAACCTCACTCTCAAGTTCCTGTGTGCTTTCAACTTCATTTATTTCTGCATACTCATCAATTCTAACATTTGAAATTTCCACAATTTTGTTAGTTAGAATTCAAACACTTATACGCTTTACTCTTAGTTGAATAACAAAGAAATATTCCTTCTTCACCTTTAGCATCAAGTTTTCCATTTCTGTTATCCTTTAGTATGAAACATTTTCTTCCAAAAAATTTGAAATATTTTAAATTAGGTGCATATCCATACCAAAGCTCATAAGGTGTATTAGTAGTACCTTTCTTGACTTGTACTCTCTTCATTGTATATACTATTGTACTTACAGCTTCTCTCCAATATTTTTGTTCAACATTTTTCTCGATCATTAATGTTCTGGCACAATCCATGATAGATTTCTTTCTTCTCTCAGCAATACCATTCTGTGGTGGTGTACTAGTTGTGGACATCTATCTTTTTATCCCTCAGTCATTGCAAAACCTATTAAAATCATTAAAGATAAACTCACCTACTCTGTTAGATCTTAAACATTTTTGACTTTTACCTGTATCCTTTTCAACTTTTTCCAAGTACCACTTAAATAACTGGAATGCATCAGATTTTTCTTTAAGAAACATAACATTCCTCATTCTTGAGTGGTCATCAACAAATAGAATGAAATATGTATCTACACAGTAACTTTTGTCACCAATGGGACCACAAAGGTCAGTATGCACTAATTCCTGAATTTCCTCAGAAGTATGATTCTTTCTCTTGAAGTTCTAGATTTAGTCATTTTACGTAATTGACATTGCTTACACATTGAATTTTCAAGTTTCTTTAACTTAGGTAGCCCTCTAACCTTTTTCAATTTTCTTATGCTTACCAAGTTATCAAAGTTTACATGACACAAACTTTTATGCCATAACCAAACATCATTATATTGTTCATAAAAGCATGTCTCATCAGCTAAATCCAGATAAAAAAAGTTACCTTTTGTTTTCTCACCACTTCCAACTACTTCTCCAGTCGCATCATAGATCTTTGCCTTCTTCTGATAAAATTCAACTTTGTAACAAGAAGTATTCAGCTATGCAACACTCAATAAATTATAATTAAGATCATCAACCCAATATACATTGTCACATATGATCTTTTCAATCAAGTTAATTGATCCTTTCTCTTTAACAAGACATGGTGCATCATTATCAAATTTAACATAACTGCCATAACACTGATCTAGGGTCTCAAATTTATCTTTATCACCAGCCATGTGATGTCAACAACCACTGTCAATAATCCAATGGTCACCTTTACTCATATAGGAAATTAATGCAATTTTCTCATCATCATCATAATCATCTTTCATAGAAACATACACAACTTCTATATCATTTTCATCAGATTTGTTAGAATCATTGTCAGAGGCTTCTTCAGCTATATAGCAAGATTTCTTACCTTTGTCTTTGTAATCCTTATACTTTTTGAAGTCTTGGTCATCCTTTCTATCTTTGTACTTGTTGTCTCTTCTTTCATCTATTTCATTCTTATTAGGACATTTAGCAATAATATGACCAACTTTGTTACATGAAAAATAAATGATAGGAAGTTTAACTTTGAATTTTCATTTTCCTCTAGATAGTCTTCTTGCCATAAGTTCTTCAAGTTATTTTAGATCAAGATCAGTAGTGTCACTGTCGTTTTTCACACATTTCTTTCCTTTCTTTGATTTTTAAAGGACCAACTAGGATCTGAATGCAGATTCAATAGCTTGTGGAGTGTAGTCAAAATTTGACATTTCAAATGCAGTAAGTCTGCCTACCAGACCTTCCAAAGTCAAGTTATTATTAGGAGTACATATTAACTCTTGAATTGTAGAAACTCTAATAGCATATATAGGAAGAAGTGTTCTCAGTACCTTGCTCATAATGGTGCTATCATCAATTGTTTCCTTAGCTCCTCTAATAGCATTTACAACTTCCTTTATCCTACCATAATATTGAACTATATTTTCTCCGTCTTGCATTTTCATTTCATCAAACTTACCTGTTAAGATTTTAGATTTGGCTCCGAGTACATTTGTATCACCTCCATAGATGGTTGCAAGGACATCCCACATTTGATTTGCAGTTCTAAAATTATTTATGTCTTCAAACTCATGATAGTTCATAGATGATGCAATCTCCAACATTGCTTGATTGTGCTCCTAATTTTCTCTTAACTATGCAGTTGTGGCAGTTGCAGTGGGGGATACATAATCATCTTCAACATAGTGCTTAGCCAAATCACCAATACCAGCCAGATGCAACTTCATCAAAATTTTCCATGCACGGAAATTATCTCTGTTAAACTTCGGTAGCTCATTTTTACACATCTTGATCTTTTGCTCCAAGTACCTTCAAAGTATTTTCAAGAGACCAAACCTCTTATACCAATTATTAGAATGAATTCGGAATAACTGAGAGGGGTGGTGAATCAGTTATCCTCAGGTCTATGTGTGCCCATTTAACCTTTATACCAATTTGAACAACTCAGATCTACTTGGTAGTAATAACATAAAATAACAACATACATATGCAATTTACTGTTTAGATGTAATTAGCTTGTAGAAACTTAACAATAAAACACAACATAAACATTCACACAAGTTGACACCAGTATTTAACATGGAAACCCAATATGGGAAAAACCACCAATAACATGCTATCAATTTTTCATTGTTCTAAAGTGAGCTCTATTAGGAGCCAACACTGTTAAAGGTTACAAAACACATTGCTAAATGTGACCTAGTTAAAGGATTTAGTCACCCTATCAGGACTGGCCTTGTTAGAAGACTTAGAACATTCCACCTGAATGTCACCTTGCTTTAAAAGGATTTATACAATGACTGTTAGGTCAACATGGTTAAAGATTTTGACTGATACTATGCTTAGAAAGTAATCAGTAGGTGTTATCTAATGCATAAAACTTACTTTGCAAATCCATATCCAATTCAACTCTAATACTAATTCACTAAGTGGCCTCCATCTTCATTTCAATCTTCAAATCTTCTTGGAAATCCGTCAAGCAATCACTTATGCAACTCTCTACTTCTTTGTTCAGCCTTCTCACTTGGATTATGTCACTTAGTGAATTAACTATGCAATCCTCTTGCATACTCAGCATACATTTCTGAATAACCCCTTGAGGTTATCTTATACCTCTTCATCTAGGTAAAATAAATCTTTGTCATTTAATCAAGATCGTATATATTAGGTTAGGTTAGATCCAACAGATATTTCCATCATTATATTTAATTTATTTCTTCAAAGCAATCACTAATTGAATCTTTGATCCATACATTAATTATGGTTACCCATGCATTTGAATAGTGTGGATCAATCATGCTTATCCTTAATTAACTTTTACACATCCCAATAAAACCAACTATGTCGGCCAGAGATCTCAAATCTCAGCAATTACCAAAATACTGTTGCTCGGCCAACACTGTGTTCTTCGGCAATTTATTGATGCTCGATCGACAATAATAATTATGCTTGGCATACACTGGTTCTCGGTTGATACAAACTTGCTTGGCATAAACTGTTCACAGTAAACTATCATCGAAAGATAAACAACACATTACTTTGCCAATGTGCCAACTGATCAAGTACCCTTGTGATTTCCCATAACTTGACCATTCCACTTGGTCTTCTTGTTAAATCTCATTCATCAATCAATAGATATGGTACTCAAATAGATAGCAAATGTCTCACCAATTAAGGTTTGACATCAATTGTTTCCAATGTAGCTTTCCAACAATCTTTCCAACATATATCACATATATTGAGAATATATATAAGAAAATTAAAATTCATATGATTCTGATATGAATTTAACATTGTATCAGAGTCAGGTTCCTTTGTTAAAGCCTAACTGGTTGAAGGAAGATCCAATTAGATTGAAGGAAGATCAAGATCAGACTTTGGGAAATTTTCTACCTACAGAATGGAAAATGGAATGAGAGTCAAACACAGACTTGAAGGTTCCTTTGATTTTGAATCGTGGAAACTTGTAATGATGTTGGTATTAAGGAAGAATTAGCTAAAGATAATAATGTAAAATCCTCTTAAACCTAATGGAAAAGATGAACAAAGTATATGGGAAAAAGACAATACTAGAGCAATGGAATTATTAGTGGATGGAGTGAAAATCATCTACTACCTATCATTAAAAAGTTAGACTCTTCTTATGACATGTTCAAAGTACTGGAAAACATGTTTGAGATCAACAACACCAGCATAATTCTTACCCTTAAAATTCAACTCTCTAATATTAAAATGAGTAAAGGAGAGACTATTACCTCATAATTTATGAGGATGAAAGAATTAAGAAATCAACTCTCCTCTATTGGTCACATTTATGAAAGTAAGGAGTTAACTATGATAACTCTAAATGGGCTCCCTATCTCATGGGAAAACTTTAGATAAGGAGTATGTGCTCTCGCCAAACTCCCCAAATTTGATTGACTAAACGCTGACTTCATTCAAGAAGAGTATAAGATAAAATCTAGAGGAATCATGGAATCCCCAAAAGAAGATGTTCAGGTTCTCATCACTATTTCAAAAATAAAATGGGGCAAGAAGTCATATAAAAACAACCATTCAAGAAACCTAGACATGTCTCTACAATGCAATGTTTTAGATGCGACAAATATGGTCACACTGCAAGAAAGTGTCCTGATAAACTTAGAATGCAAGTTTCCCTTGCTGAAATCAATAATTCAAATTTATATTCAGATAAATGTGTATTTTAAAAGAAATTCAAGATACATTATGATTGAGAGGGAGTTCACTGAGAAAGATAGAACACTTTTGAGGTAAAACTTGATATAATTATTTATTATTATATTAATGTTATTTTATAACTATATGGGCCCTGTTTAAATCAGAAGGAAGTGAAGACTTCCAAATGATTATCACTTGTATGTGTTAAATTTATTGGAAGGTGACAATATTAAAATAACTTGATTTTCTATTGTGATAGATATCTTGTGGATAAAATCACCAATTGAGGCAATCCACCTAGGAACGTGTGGATAGAATCTTCGATGGAGGCAATCCACACTAAAGCTTGTGAGTTTGTGGATAGAATCACCAATAGAGGAAATCCAGATGAGAGCTTGTGGATAGAGTTTCCAATTGAGGCAATCCACACCAAAGCTCGTGAGTTTGTGGATAGAATTGTTGATAAAGGCAATCAACACGAGAGCTTTATTGGAGATTTACTTTTGGCAGCTAGTTGATTGTATGTTTGTCATTGATGACAACATATAATATACAATAGTATTTTGTATGTACTTATCATAATGATTTTATCAAGCCTTGCATGGTTATATTCATTTTTTAGACATGTTTTTTATGTTTTGTTCATACACACAGACTTATATATGAAGTTTCAATTGTGTTGTGTAATTCTGTTAGTGGTAGTTACAGTTTCTGGAGTTTGTCTATATAGAGATGACAGATTGCATTGGTTCTTGAGTTGCACCTATCTTCAAGATATGTGTGTGTATATTCAAGATTATTTATGAGTTAAAGATAGTTATCTAAAGGTGCCAAACTTGTTTCAACAAGATTGCAATGTGAGAGTTAATTTGGTGAGGCCGACTTTGTGAAATGTCATTTCTATTCAGTTTATATTGTGCGGTTGTAATTATGCTTGCATGGTTAGTTAAGACAAAAAGGATGTTATGAAGAGTTTCCTAATAGGTCCCATGATCTCATACTTTGAGGAAGATACTTATAGTAGTTCATTTGTGGAACACTAAGTGTGAATGAGAAGATAAGAAACAGAAAAAGTATAGAGTAGAATATCAGTTGTGTTTCATTCATCAAGGATCTATGTGAAGAACCAGTGGAAGATTACAATACATTGGAACTGATCAAGATAGCAGGTCTACTCTAAAGTTCATCATCAAATATAGTGCATATATGTTCTATAAAAGGTTGTAACCTTCACCATTGAAGCAATGAGCTTTTGGACAGTGATTCCCCACTCCTAACAGGGTTATTTGTAAAAAGACTCCTAGCAGGGTCAAACCCTTAACTAGGTCACTATACTTATTGCATTGTAAATAACAAGTCCTAACAGGGTTGCAAGATCTTCTAACAGGGATTATTATAAACAAGTATATTTCATTGTGGGTGTTAATTCCCACTGGGTTTTTTACCATTTGGTTTCCCTGTAACCAAATTGTGGTGTTGTCTATTGTGTTATCTGAATGTGTATTTACTTTATTGTATTCTGGAGTTAATAAAAGAAAATAATTAAATTAGTTGATAACTAATTCACCCCCCCTCTCAGTTATCCTTTGGGGCTATTCTAACAATTGGTATCAGAGCCAAGTGCCTTGAAGAAGAAGCCTAACAGCTTAAGGTAGATCAGATGGCATACTTCAGAAAAGAGAGTCCTAAGTTCGATGGATAAAATTATCTGGATTGAAAGAACAAAATGATAACACATTTATAGTGTGTTGGTTTTGACATCTTTGAGATAGCCACAGAAGAAGTTTTTATTCCTTCTCTAAAAGACCTCTCAAGAGATGGTGCTACTAGTAAACAAAAGGATACATTCACAACTAATATAGTTTCCGAAGAAGCCCTTATAAGTGCACTATCCGACAGTGAATTCTCTAAGATCAAGAAAGTAGACAAGGCATACACAATATGGAAGTATCTAGAGGACATTTTTGAAGGACATATCCAAGCAAAGAATGTGTGCAGGAAGACAAGGAGAAAGAAATAGAAAAACCTTGAGATGTTTCTTGAAGAGAACATCAAAGCTTACAATCAGAGTATAAATGAAGCAGTTTCTGGAATCAGAAACAATGGTGGAGAAATTTTTAGAAGAAGACATAATGGACAAGCTGATGACTACATTAATAGCAGACTATGAGAGCAAGATAAATATTCTAGATGAAACCATGCAATTTTCAAAAGACTTCAAGAGAGATACTTTGATTAGTAAAATCTCTGCAGTTGAGATATCAAGATTGAAGATTGAACCCAAAAGTGAAACAGCCTTCAAAGCCCTTTTCATGGTAAGAAACCTTTACACATCTCTAGAAATATTGAGAAAGAAGAAGTTGATGAAGAACTAGAAGAAATCATTTCCATGATTGCTAAAATAGAAAAGAAAGGCAAGTAGGAAGGAAAGTTGCCATTCAAATATTTTTCATGCAACAAGATCGGTCACTTTGCATCCAAGTGTCCTACAAGAGTTATGAAATTCATATCTGATTATAAACCTAAATACAGAAAGGAATGCTATCATGGTGAAGAAGGTGTAACTGATGAAGATTTAGGAGAAGATGAAATTGGATTCGTTTCCCTTAAAGACATGGAAAAATTGCTTGAGGATATGGACATTGAAATTGAAAAGGAAGCACAAGAGTTAGCCCTAATTTCCAAAGCAGACATTAGATCTAATTGGATCATTGACAGCGGATGCTCTCACCACATAACAGGTGATAAAGATAGATTTGTTCATCTACACAAGTACAAAGGTGGTATGGTTAGATTTGGAGATAACACTCCCAAACCTATCATAGGTAGAGGATCTATCACCTTGGATGGAAAGAACAAGAGAGATGATGTTTTGTATGTTGATGGATTACATCACAACCTACTTAGTGTTAGACAACTACTTAACAAAGGTTATCATTTGGAATTCAAAGACAAGAAATGCATTATTAGCAACAAACAAGGAGACATGATTGCATCAGGCTAAAAAAAAAGGTAATGTTTTTCAGCTCAATTCAGATGTAAGTTGTTTTGTTGCAAAAGTGTATGATAGTTTGTTATGGCATAAGAGACTCTGCCATATCAATTTTGATAATATAGTAAAGATAAGCAATGTTAAGGAAGTTAGAGACCTTCCAAGTATTGAAAAACCAGTTGACACAATGTGCAGGGAGTGTGTTATCAGAAAGCATGTAAGGAGCTCTTTTAGGAGCAAGTAGAACTCAACTGAGAACAAGTTATACCTAGTGCATATAGATTTATGTGGTCCTACTCAAACTAGATCATACTACACAGGATGGTATTTCATTTTATTTGTTGATGATTTTTCAAGGATGATGTGGGTTGCATTCTTAAAGGAGAAGTCTAAAGCCTTTGATAAGTTTAAAATATTCAAAGCCAAAGTTGAGAATGAATCTGGATTAAAACTAAAATGTCTAAGATCAGATAGAGGAGGAGAATTCACCTCTAACCAATTTTATGACTACTGTGAAGAAAATGGAATCAAAAGATAGTTGAGTGCACCCAAAACCCCTTAGCAGAATGGGATAGCAGAAATAAGGAACAAGATCATACTTGATACAACGCGCACTATGATGATTGAAGGAAACATTGTGCATACCTATTGGAGAGATGCAATCAAGACAATAGTATATACTATCAACAGAACACAACTAAGCCCAGGTGTGGATAAGACACCCTATGAAATTTGGTTTGGTAATGTACCTATAATAAAATACTTTAGAATATTTGGTAGCAAAGGCTACGTTAAGAGAGATTATGGTGTTGGTAAGTTTGACGCTACAAGCGATGAAGGTATTTTCTTTGGTTACTCTACTAAAAGAAAAGCATATAGATGTTTTAATTTGAGATTAAAGAAGATAATTAAAATTATTCATGTAGAGACTTATGAGAAGTTCATGATTCAAGAGAGGTACTATGAATATGCACCTATGATTGAGGATGAACCCAGGCCTAAGAGTAAAGACACTGTTATTGAAGAAATGTTTGATTGCATTGATGTATCATGTAATGAACATGAATCAAGAAAAGAAGTATCACAAATTACAGATGAGGATGTCACACCAAAAGTTTCAAAATTCACATCTAGGTATCATTCAAAAGATGACATCATTGGAGGTAAGAGCAACAGTGTTTTGACTAGATCTAAAGCAAAAAGATTAACAGTGGATGAAGAGCAATGTCTACTTTCATAGATTGAACCTTTAAATGTTGAAGATGCTTGCAAGGATTTTGATTGGCAGAAAGCAATGGAATAAGAATTAGATCAAAATAAAAAATGATACATGGAAATTGGTTTCTAGACCTAGAAACAAAAATGTGATTAGAACAAAGTGGGTATTCAGGAACAAGATGAATGAAGATGGTACAATAGTCAGAAACAAAGAAAGACTAGTGTGTAAAGAATATGCGCAGATGGAAGGGATAGATTACACTGACACATTTGACCCTGTGAGCAGATTACAAGCCATCAGGTTATTCTTGGCCTATGCAAAATTCAAAGACTTCAAAGTATATCAAATGGATGTCAAATCAACATTTCTGAATGGTGACTTGAAGGAAGAATTCTACATAGAACAGCCTGAAGGATTTAATCTATCAGATAAACCAAACATGGTATGCAGATTGAAGAAAGCACTCTATGGACTTAAACAGGCCCCAAGAGCTTGGTATGAGAGACTAGATGGTTATCTTATCAAGATTGGATTCAAGAAAGGAGTAGTAGATTGTAACCTATTCATAAGAGAAAAACTTGATGGATTACAACTTGTTTCCATATTTGTTGATGACATTATCTTTGGAGGTAATGAAAAGCTTAGTGCAAAATTTGCAAAATAAATGCAGAATGAATTTGAAATGAGCATGATTGGTCCTATAAAATATTTTTTGGGATTGAATATAAATTAGATATATAAAGGAATATTCATAAATTAGTCCAAATATGTGAAGGAAATATTAAAGACTTTCAAGATGGAAGACTGTCAGCTAGTATGCACTCCTATGATAACATGAAGCAAGCTTTCTAAAGAAGATGATTCTGCAGCAGTTGACAAGACACTATACAAATCTATGATTGGAAAACTTATATACCTTACTCAATCTAGACCTGACATATCTAATGCAGTTGGCATTGTTGGAAGATTTGCAGCTAAACCAAAATAGAATCACCTAATGTAAATAAAGAGAATATTCAGATATCTAAAAGGAGCTAAAGACTATGGTTTATGTTATCCTAAATCAGAGAATGTACAACTTCATGTGTATATAGATGCATATTGGGCAGGTTGTCTTGATGACATGAAGAGTACTTCTGGAGGAGCAGTATTTCTTGGAGATAGGTTGGTTTCTTGGGAAAGCAAGAAGCAAAATTGTATCTCTTAGTCAACAGCAGAAGCTCAATATATTGCAGCAGCATTGAATTGTTCAACAATGGTTTTGATCAAGCAGATGGTTAAAGATTTTGGTATACAGGTTGATTGTCCTATTTTTATTCACTGTGATAGCACCAATACTATCAACATGTCCAATAATCATGTGATGCATGCAAAGACAAAGCACATTGAGATCAAATACCATTTTCTTAGAGAAAAAGTTGCAGACAATGAAGTAAAATTTGACTATGTGAGCACCAAAGAATAGTTGGCAGATATTTTCACAAAGCCTCTATCAAAAGATACTTTTGAGTACCTCAGGGAGAAGTTGGTAGTAATTCCCTCTCCTGAGTCTGATTAGATAAAGTAGCAAGAACATCAGTTCATAGTGACTGATGAATGGTTGAATACTCTACTTCTGGAGTAGTACCTGTGCCTAATTGTTTTTGGCGCCCTTTGTCATTGATGTAAAAGGGGGAGTATATAGTAAGGGGGAGCATATACTTTGGGGGAGTATATAACCATGTAACTAAAAAACACAGACAGAGGAGCTGCAACTGTGTAAAAGAATCTTTGATGAGGATATTGAGAAGATTGTAAAAAGAAAGAAGACACCATGTGCTGAAGATTTTTTTAATATCATATGTTGCCATCAATGTCAAAGGGGGAGATTGTTGGAGATTTACTTCTGGCAGCTAGTTGATTGTATGTTTGTCATTGATGACAATATATAATATATAGTAGTATTTTATATGTACTTATCAAAATGATGTTATCAAGCCTTGCACAGTTATATTCATGTTGTAGAAATTTTTTTTATGTTTTGTTCATACACCCAGACTCAGATATGAAGTTTCAGTTGTGTTGTGTAATTCTATTAGTGGCAGTTACAGTTTTTGGAGTTTGTCTATATAGAGCCGACGTATTGTATTGGTTCTTGAGTTGCACCTATCTTCAAGATCTATGTGTGTGTATTCAAGATTAGTTATGAGTTAAAGATATTTATCTAAAGGCACCAAACTTTTTTCAACAAGATTGTAATGTTAGAGTTAATTTGGTGAGGCCGACTTTGTGAAATGTCACGTTTATTCAGCTTATATTGCATGGTTGTAATTATGATTGTATGGTTGGTTAAGCCAACAAGGATGTTATGAAGAGTTTCCTAATAGGTCCCATGAATATTTCATACTTTTAGGAAGATACTTATAGTAGTTCATTTATGGAACGCTAAGTGTGAATGAGAAGATAAGAGACAGAAAAGGTACAAAGTAGAATATCAGTTGTGTTTCATTCATGAAGGATCTATGTGACAAAGCAGTGGAAGATTACAATACATTGGAACTGATCAAGATAGCAGGTCTACTCTATAGATCATCATCAGATATACTGCATATCTATTCTATAGAAGGTCGTAGCCTTCATCATTGAAGTAGTGAGCTTTTGGACAGTGAGTCCCCACCCCTAACAAGGTTATTTGTAAAAAGACTCCTAACAGGGTCAGACCCTTAACCAGGTCACTATACTTATTGTATTGTAAAGAACAACTCCTAACAGGGTTGCAAGATCTTCTAACAGGGATTATTATAAATAAGTATAGTTCATTGTGGGTGTTAATTCCCACCGGGGTTTTTACCATTTGGTTTCCCAGTAACCAAATTGTGGTGTTGTCTATTGTGTTATCTAAATGTGCATTTACTTTAATGTATTATGGAGTTAATAAAAGAAAATAATTAAATTATCTGACAATTGATTCACCCCCCCCCCCCTCTCAGTTATCCTTTGGGACTACTCTAACAAGCTTGTGGATAAAATCGATGATTGAGGTAATCCACACTAAAGCTCATGAGTTTGTGGATAAAATCATCGATAGAGGCAATCCACACAACAAATTATGGATAGAATCACCGATTGAGGAAATCCACACCAAAGCTCATGAGTTTGTTGATAGAATCACCGACAGAGGCAATCCACATGAGAGCTTGTGGATAGAATCGTTGATTAAGGCAATCCACACCAAAGCTCGTGAGTGTGTGGATAGAATCGTCGATAGAGGAAATCCACCTGAGAAGTATGGATAGAATCTCCGATGGAGGCAATCCACTTGGGAAGAAACTTTCACAATTTATTAACTTATTGTGATTTGCATTTTAGCTTCCCTAGCTAAGAGGGAGTGTTGATGTTTATAGCTTCTATCAGATAAAATGATAATAATATTATGAGAAAATAAATAAATAAA
>MU223545.1:1080543-1094444 GCA_018584345.1 Thuja plicata | reverse complement strand
TATATATACACACACACACACACATTAATCAAAACATATTAACAATAAAAATAGGCTCTGAGATAGCGACCTTCTGGATCATTCCCAAGACACATAATACGAACATATATATAGGGAAAGAAATAAAGTAGCAGAAAAGTTAGCAAACTTGGGTACATATGGGGAAGACATTAACCTAGTAAATCTTGAACAAGGTTAGACATCATGAATTAAATTCCCCCCTACTCGGAATAACAGAGTATGATTGATGAATTAAGATTAAGAGGGTGGTAATTAAGATCGAAAGTGATTATGAATAAGAAATACGTATGGAGATTCAAGCTCAAAAAGCATCAATAGAGGCTAAATTATAAATTATAAATAATAGTTATAAAAAACAAATACTCATTTTTAGAACATAGGGCACTCTTAACACTACTTCATCAATTAATGCATGAATAACATGCCCTCAAATTCTTGATATCACATAAGATTAGAAGCATTGCCCGTGATCTTAGACTGAGACTTCTTATATTTAGACGAACAGAATCAAATACATCCTAAGAATTGCAAAGTATCAATCCTAATTATACAAATTTTAAGATAGCAAGTATCATTGATAAGCTCCTCCAGAAGTTTATCAAACTACTTATTATTATTAATATGAGTGTCAAGAAAATGGAGACAACTAATTTACCTCGGTTAAGTTATCATAGAACATTAGTGGGTAATGAAAATATGTTCCTCATAATAAAAAAGTAACGACCACTACTGACAAAGGAAGACTAAAGGTCTATTAGGAAAACATATAAATTGCCAATCAAGAGCTTTGATTCGGTATAGGTAAATCAATTGACATACTCACTTTTAGATCTTCTACGCTCTCAATGAAGGAAGGTGGAGAGCTATAGCATCCTAAAAATTTCTTAGTTAAGATATATAAACAATGGTCGACACCCAAATTGTATTAAACAGTGCCTCTTGCTTCCAACACAGTTAGACAGTTCATTTCCAGGTTCCCAAAGCATGGCCACCCCAATAAAACTAACTTGTAGTAGGAGTCAGATTGCCTTTGATGGTAAAACTCTGATCAAACATGTCAAGGGGGTCATGCTGGATAACCATCCACTTATTATTAGAGCAGTTCTTAGAATACTCGGATAGGAATTTATTTCAAACGATGATAGATATCAGATTCTCAAAGACATCATTTCCATGTTTGTTGCTACTATGATAAATTGAAGAACAAAGAAAAAAGATGCAAGGAGGCTCTATTATAGAATCTTTAAGAGAAGATATCTAGGCAATCTAGACAAGAATCTACAAAATATTAAAGAAAACCTAATGATACTGAGCCCAAGGCATTTGGATATAACATCAATCAATGGCAGACCTGTACCAACATACCCAATTGTAACTTTCATGGATCTTACTGCTGCAAATGGAAGAACGCCAATTATCGTACAAAATATAGAATTCTTGATTACATACATGCACATCAAAAAACCAATAATGGATAATTGGTTTTATGAGTATTGGCACATTGACGTGGTTGGAGACACTAATATGGAGTTCTTCAGCGAGTCTGAATCAGAGAACCTCATTGACCTGTGGCTTGCAGAATGTGGATATAAGAGGAAAAAGAAGAAAAATATTTGTGAGTCTGAAGGTTCTCGAACTCATGATAGGACCTAAGTGTCTATCAGTACCTCTTTGTAAATGACCTCGCTTATCAGATAGCTAAATTGTATAAATAAAGTGTAAGTGGCAGGTGTTTTTCTCTACCCTTTGTCAATGAGCTTCACCCCTTTGTAAAATCATAATTTTAGTTACCCATGATGATCTAATCAAAATAACCTAGTAAATAAGGTTCCATATAGGACTCTGGAACCAACATTACTTAGAAACTCAAATACAGATTTAATGTAGACATCTCTCATAGTATAATAATAAACCATAGACCAAATAAACTCTAAATCAGATAAGTTGAAAGGAAGTATTTAGAAATATAATAGATTACCTTTTTGTTAAATAACACAAATACAAAAATCCTATGCTCTACTGATCTGCAAATAGACAAATGTGGCCTATCGACTGATGTAATGAGAAAAAGAGAAAAAAGTAGTTTAAAGTAAGGCAAGAAATATAAATAAGATATTTTCAGCACTCTCATTGTGGCACTAACATGTTATGAAAAAGGCCTGACACTCAGACTGGATGTTCTATTTTCTGCAATTATGCTAAGGATAGCACTTATCCTCTTAGTTTAGCAGTTATATTAAGGGTGCTTCTAGTTAAAATAGAAATGAAAAATGCCAAGGTACTGGAAGCTTTCCGAGGGTGATTTTTCGGATAGTCATTGATCTTGAAGTGGCTTCTCTACTACTTCAGATTAGAGCTTATCAGATAAATTGCAGTACCAGATAGAGAGTCGAGCCTATATTCTTTGACACCAAAGGGTGATTCTTTGTTAGGGCTGTAATATGCGGACAAGGCTATACTGTACTCTTCTGATCTTCCTTATTTTACCCTAGCATCTGCTTAAGAACTACTATATGGGTCAATTTCAATTCCATTAGACTACCGCATAATAAGAAGGTGGATTTTATGATGAATACTGATGATATATGCCATCTGGGTTATGCTCGGGCAGGATAGAACACTCTAGGAAATTCTCACATCTAAGTTAGTTAGCATTCTTCATCACTCTCTAACTTATTTAGAGCATAAACCTCTAGAATTATGTTTATTTCTTATATAGGCTATAGGGTCTTGGCATAAGTCAGAGAGTCTTCCATTAGTTTGGATTAAGTTAACTAACTAGGCAAGCTTTATACTCATAGGCATCTCCAAATTCTGGGTGTAGTCACCCATCACCCAATATTATATATTGCTAAATTAGTCCTACGACACCCCATTTGTACTCCCTCATTCTAACCATCATGGGAAGACCTCATCTAGTACTGATTTCTTTCCATTTATTTCTCTTCTCACCTTCTATTTGCTCTCACTTAATAGTTCTTAGTTATTCTTTTATAGGTAGGCAAGCCTAGGATGATATATTTCCTAGAAACTCTTGGCCAGATTTTATTAGTAGAATATATCTCGAGAATAGTAAGATTAGAGTCTGGTCATACCTTGAATTTGATATTTTTATAGAATCTTGCCTTTGATCGTGAGGGCAGAGCTGTCTTAACATGATACAAGTACTCATTGCCTAATCATTAGTGGGATAGCACCATGTAAGCCCATCATTCCTTCTCGATGCATGCATTCTCCTTTTCCTCTTTCCTCTCACTTCTTTAGGAGCTTAGGCCACATAGCTCTAGAATCAAACTATCTAGAGAGGTGAGTTTTTTTTATATCTTACTGCATTATGATTACGCTTGTCTGGGCCGCTAGAAGCATCTGGACGGTACTCGGATACTTTTGGTAATCCTTATTATGCCTTTAGCCACCAATATTGGTTTGTTTTTTACTGTGCTCCCTCCATCCTGAGACATCTTTGTGCTGAGACTGTAAATGGAAACCACTATTTCGGTTTATCATAGAAGTGAGGTTAGAATGATGGCCTTTTTAGGAAAAATCAAACCAAAAAGGTGGGGTAGTATCCTTAAGAAACTAGACGATATTTCTCGCCTAACAATTAAGAAGGAGATTGTAGAAAGAGACTTTGACTACAGCCAGACATGGTGAACCAATGGTGATATAATAGGTTCATTTATTGCCATAGCCTTTATGGAAAACGTAAAGTTCTGGGACATAGAAAAATTATGTACTGCCCTATTCGATGACATATGGCTTAAGGGTTTGAACAATGTAGTGGAGAGTGTTGACAATAAACTTGAGATCCCACACCCAGAGGAATACATGAATTGGATGGTTGGGAGCCTCAAGACTATTAAGGTTTGCAGAAGGCCAATTTTGTACATATAGGATAGGGAGAAATTTGATGCTCTATGGTCTGAGATGGAAAAATATCTAAATTTCTTATTGAAATGGCATGGAATCCATGAAGTAGGCTGTGATTGGGAGCTATCTTTCTTCACCTCTATTGGGGTTGAAATCCCACCAAACATCGATCTCCATGATCGCCGGCTCTACAAAGTCCATCTCCCCTTTCTCAAAAAGACAGCCAGACCAAACGGATTGAAACACCCGTGCTTTGCAAGCAAGGAGGCAAGTATGGATGAGGAATCTGACTCTGACGAATACATTATAATTTGTGAGCCCTCTTGCCCCGTCAAATAGCTGAATTTTCTTGTTGTTCTTGGTAGTATAGGTTGTATCTACGATAGCTAGTTATAATGGCCCTTTTGTTCTGCACTGGCCATCAATATAAACCTACTATAATCTTTCTATGGTTGTTGGATACTTCTAGTTTTTGTAAAATGGCACCGATAGTATCTATGAGACATAATGGTCTTAGAACTATCTCGACATGCCAGATAGGATTTTCATCTCTAATACATATGAATGAATAGGTTGTTCTTAGGATAGTTCTAGATATATAGTTTCGGCCATTCTATTTTTGCTTTGGCCTTAGAATGTCACAATAGTTGTATATTGGTTCTGGTGGTTGTATATCATCAGAATTCAAAAATAACAAAGTTTGTCAACTCATAAATATATCATTAGTACAGTATGTAAACTTCTATATTAATAGGAGGACTGGATTTATGTGCAGGCTATGTAAATTTTCTGAACATAATATAATTTTTGTTAGTAGTAACTCACTGCCTATCGCAAATTGTCAGATCTCTCAATGGGCAAATTGTAATGGCAACTGTGCAGAGGTTATTTGTTAAGCTTAAACGGAACTAACAACAATGATACTCAATAGAAATATGCATAAGCATAAATGCTTGTAGGAAGTCAGGCATTAAAAGTATTAAGTTACTTCAATAAGCATCAACACAAACATACATAATCACTAAAGAATAAAATGAAGTTTTGGCCTAAATGCAAACTCTTAATGATTTACATGGAAAGCCAATCAAACCTACAAACAAAACGAGGGCAAATATGAATGACTAGGATAATATACATACAAATGGAAACAAGCTACACCAAAATGTGATTATATTGACAAATATAACCTCAAATAAGATAACACCCGCAGATATATTGGCAAGGATAGTACAGGTATAGAGGAGCACAAAAATTTAAAAAACAAACATTCAAAATAGTATATAATCATAAAATAAACCATTAACATTATATATATATATATACACACACACACACACACACATATATATATATATATATATATATATATATATATATATACCTTTACACAAACTCTTAATCACGTATTCATATATATAGAAATAAACTAACATACATAAAAAAATTTAGTTAGTAATATAGATGTATAAATGTTTGTAGATAAATATATAGACTTAAAGTTACAAATACACTTACATAGATATTACACATAAATGCGAAAAACATAGAAATATGTACTCTCAAATAAACATATACTAACTAATACCTACCCACAACTACAAACACAAAAAGAGATATCACAATAGGTATATACACATCTCAAACCTAATCAAATAAAAGTTTAGATATAGATCTGCTAGATTTATAACATAACAGAGTCATATTTATTTGTGGATAGACTTTTAGTGAAATATTCATACTAAATTCTAAGAAATCATTAAGGTCATAATTAAGCAAATTTATATTGTCTACACAAAATGCTCATATTAGGCTTAATTTTGAACAGTAAAGAAATATAAATGAAGATACGCCCTTATATTAAATGTGAAACTGATTTGAAGTCTTCAATTCAATGCAAAAATAGGAATTCAATATGGATTAACAAACTCATTGATTATTAGATTTACCTTAACATCAAGGATGGACGAAACTAATCTAGATGTAACTTTATTCTAAATGAATCATGGAATATTAATCTTTCCCTTTCCTCCTTTGATTTAACATGTACGGAATGTTTATAAAACAAACTAGTGTGGGGGAGAAATTCAGAGAGATAGAATAGAAGCAACTGGTAGAGATCTCGGGCATATAGTTTTGATTTTAAATATCCTCAACAGTTCCATATATTTGATTTCCAATAATCTTAGTCAACCTAAGCATATAGTTTCTTTTAATCAGTTAACTCTTATAATACCATTCCAAAAGTGGTGTGATTTTAAAATGTTAAATGATTTATTTATCACTAACAACTATCAAAAGATCTAGACAGGTTTTCCTAGTTTTAGTGTGTGCAGGGAAAGGAACATTCCTCAAATGAATGTCTCAGAATTAAAGAGTCAAAGAAAAAGCCGCTTTTCAAATTAGTCGATCGGCTGTTTCTACAAAGTTGGTCCTGAGAACAAACATTAAAATTCTAATTCAATCAGTTGGTATCACTCTTTGAAATTTTACGAAGGAATGCCTTCAACTATTCTGCAAATGAGGGCATGCCCTCATAAAATTTGTAATTTGTAATATGGACCTAGGGTCCCGAGCAAGACTGGAGGTTTTCTTCTCCATTCTTTCCTACCAGTGCCCGCAGAGAATGGAGTCTCTTGTAAAACTTGGAAATTTTAATATGAATAAAATCTACAGGCTTCGGTTTTTTACCGATCAAAAAAAAAATATTGGATTAAACATAAAATAGAATTTATTTATATGCTAAATTAAATAAAAAATAAATAAAATTTAAAATTACATGTCTAACTAGTAAAAAATAACAATAAACTATAATTTTTAATGAAAATCATAATAAACAATAAACAAAAATAATAAAAAACAATGATACATACCTAGAATAAGAAAAAAAAAAAAAAGGTGAGGGGGTTGATGGCAGCACTGAAAAACGGGGACTCATTTGTTGATAAACATGATCCCATTTTGCAAGCTGTGCAAATGACTTTCAAAACGGTTAAAAACCAAAAATAAATATATTTACAAAATGGGCACCCTTTTTTGATAAAATGGGTACCTTTTTTTAATGAAACGGGCACCCATTTTTTAAAAATCTGGTGTCCATTTAGGTACGTGCACCTGAACCTAAATTGGCACCCATTTTGTAAATGAGTGTCTCCTTTATATTTACGGATCGGGAACCCAAATTGTAACGAGCACCCATTTCTTGTACCAAACTTTTTTGGCCGCAGACTTCTGCGGAATTGGCACCCAACTTCTTGCATCAATCCCTATACTAATGCTCAAGGCATCTATATAAATATTTTTAATGTTATCCAAAATTTATTTAATTATATTATTATCTTTTAACAACCTACAATGGGTTACACTAGACTAGGGCTATTCTTTAGGGCCTCGAGTCCCCATTACAAGCCACTACCCTACAATGTTCCTAGATAACCTCCCCTAATGCTTCAAACTCAAAATGAAAAGTGTATAACAAATGATATAACCACTAAAAGAGATCTCATAGGTTCAACATATCAAAAGGATCCACAAAAGCAAAGTTTGGTGAATAAAGAATATAATCACAACATCAAAATTAGGATCCATATCTATCCAACCTCTATATGGACATCAACAAAGTCATCATAAACCCATCTTGATATAAATCTCATAGAATAACTTCTTGGTACCCTAACAAAGTACAAATGTTGATTTCACATTATCCATGTATTTAGAATTAGCAACATCTTTGGAATCAGTCCATCATTTACAAACAAGATCCCCTCATGACATCAACAACACAATTAAGCTTTGGTAGACTATGAAATATTGCAACTAGATAAATCGTCATATAGGATCAATGGCCATAAAAAAATCATCAAACACCAACACAAACGACTTAGACTATGCAAGAATGCATAAATCAAAACTTCCTAGCCTCTAGTACAACCGAACAATGACCTAGGGTCCAATTGAAAAATCATAGGTTTCAAGGTACTCTTATTTTTTAAGCCCACAAATATAAATGTCTAACATGTTCATTAACATAACCAAATCAAGTCATCATTCATTTAAATAGAAATTTTCCTCAACACAAAAACCATAATTTTTGACCCAGGTGATTCTTTAATTGATGTATGTCCCATAGTCTAAAAGAATAAAGCATAACATATGTATAAAAATAAATCTATGTGTTTAGAATACATAAAATATAATCAACTATTTATAAAAAAAAACCATCTAATTGAATATCTAAAAGCCAGGAATGATAAATGCAAATAAGAAGATAAACACGAAACATTCTAATTTGCAACAATGTACAAAAAGAATAAAAACACACCACAAATATGCTTAAACATAACACTATCTTATCAAGAAAATGTCAGGAAAAATCAAAAGAAAATATATATAGTTTCTAAAGTCTATACGAGCAGCAAGGACCCTTCCTCCTATATGGTTTTCCAAAAGGTCAAAAAACACAAAACGAAAAGTCAAAATGTGACAGATTATATAGACAAAATACAATTGTAGCACATACATACATATATATACATAATATGCTAGTTACCCAAGGTTTCAAAAAGCATGCCATGTAGCTATGAAAATATCAACAAACTCCTTCAAATGTGGCTATATATTACAGCAAAGAAAAAGGCCAAAGAAAACTAGTAACAGGATAGGATTCCAGCAGGGAAAATACAACTCTTAAAGCATATATATAATCAACAATTTACAAATTGCATGGAGGATGGGAAGTGTTGTTAACAACATGAATTTTAAACAAAAAAAATAAGATTATAAACAGCCAAGAAAACCATCACAAAAAATTCACGAAGCCTCTTATACAAAATATTGTGTTTTGAACCATAAAAAATAGAATCATAAGCAAAATACATAGTTTTGCAAACGAAAAATACACAGCTCCTAAAAAGGAGAATACATGCCGTTAAAAACCATGTAATGATAGGAGAAAATGAAGGTTAAAATCAAGGGAAAATGCATCTTAAAAAAACACATATCCATATGATTAAAAACTAATATAATGATTTAAAAGAAACCTGATGTTCTAATGAAAAGTACAAATGCCAAGGATTAGGTAAAATGTGGTTGAAGAGTGTAAAGTTGCAGCCATGAGTGTTGGGGATATGAAGCCCAACCGTTTCTGCCTTCCATCCAAGAGACTCTGTCTCTTGGACTTCCTACGGTGGCCCTCAAGAGTCTCCTTTTTGGAGCTCTTTATTATATATTGTAATGGCTGTAACTTGTAACACAGACTTTTGAATCAATAAGATATTCTACTGCTCAGTGTGGACGTAGGCATTATTGGCCGAACCACGATAAACCGGTGTACTCTATTTTTGCATTCTTGTTTGCGTATTTTTGTTGCTCTCTAACTTTTACAATTGGTATCAGAGCAAGGCGTTGCTGTTCAGAATTCAGGATTGAAATTATGGGATTATGGAGGAGCACAAAGTACAAAAGTTTACAGGCAAGAATTACGGCCTGTGGAAGGTGCAAATGGAGTCGCTATTAATTAAGCAAGATCTAGCGCTTGCTATAGAGGGGAAATGGAAGCAACCATACATGATGTCTGATGAGGATTGGGAAACAATGGACAGGAAGGCAAGAGCGACAATTCTTCTTTCGCTGTCCGAAAATGTGTTGTTCAATGTTACAGAAGAAACTACAACAAAGGAAGTTTGGGATAAGCTGAAAACTACTTATGCAATGGCGTCCGCTGTAAACAAGGTTTTCATCATGAAGAAACTCTACAGTCTAAAAATGAAGATCGGTGACATAATGGCAAATAACCTCAATGAATTTAATACTCTTCTCAGCCAAGCAAATTCGGTAGGCATGCCACCAAGCGATACAAAGTTGTCTTATTACTATGTTCTCTTCTAGCAAGCTGGGATGGAGTTGTAACAATGATATGCACATCGTTTCCCGGCAAGAAAAAGTTAGTTTTTGATGAAGTTGTAGCTACTCTTCTCAGTGAAGACATGAGAAGAAAGAGTGATGTTCCTTCGTCCGGTGAAGCCTTAACTATAGTGAGCATCAACAATAGAGGAAGGACCTATCAAAGAGATAGAAACTCCAACAATAGAGGAAGATCGAAGTCTGCAAAAGGGACAGATTCGTACGAAAGCAAAGGGGATTGCTGGTTTTGTGGCAAACCAGGCCACTCAAAGAACAATTGTTGTTCTTACAAAAAGGCACAAGACAAGTTGTGGGCCAGCCAAGTAAATATTGCTTATGAGAAGGATGACTTCGGGATTTTAGTTCTCTTCGCAAGTGATACTACTTGATTCCGGTGCATCCTTTCATGCTTCCTCACACATGGATTTGTTCACAAATTACCAAGAAGGTAATTTCGGGAGAGTCTTTTTGGGTGACAATAATGCTTGTCACATTATTGGAAAGGGTGACATTTTATTGCCATCACTTGGAGGAGGACAATGGCTTTTAAAGGATGTTTGACATGTTCCAAAATTGAAGAGAAATGTGATTTCTGTTTCTCAACTTCATACTCAAGGCTGCATACATTCTTCAATCCAGATACATGGAAGATAACAAAGGGGTCTTTCACAGTAGCAAAAGGAGATAAAGTTGGGAGTTTATATATTCTAGAAAGTAATGATGAAGTGGGGGCTGCCATGACATTGGTGGACAACAACTTGGAGCTTTGGCATCAAAGGCTCGAGCACATGAGTCGGAAAGGACTCGATGTAATGTTGAAAAGAGATCAACTGTCGGGGCTGAAATCTATTGATATAGAATTCTACGAACATTGTCTCTATGACAAACAGAAGCGGGTCATCTTCTTGAAGACCATTACTGAGAAAAAGGGCACACCTTTGGAGCTTGTTCACACGGATGTCTTTGGACCCACTGAGGTAACTTCCTTTGGCAGGGCTAATTATTTTGTTACTTTTCTAGATGATTGTACAAGGAAAGTTTGGATTTATATGCTCTCTAGGAAATCTGAAGTTTTCTCTAAATTTAAAGATTTTAAAGCCCTTGTTGAGAATCAAAGCGGACACAAGATTAAGTGTCTAAAAAGTGATAATGGAGGAGAATTTTGCTCCTCGAAATTCAATTATTTTTGTGTGGATAATGGTATCCGTCGAATCAAGGTTGTTCCATTTACTCCACAAGAAAATGGAGCATCAGAAAGGCTGAACAGAACTATTCTTGAGAGAGCTCGATGTATGCTCTCTAATGCCGGATTGAGTAAGGAATTCTGGGTTGAGGCATGAAATACAATGGTGTATCTCATTAATCGAAATCCTTCATCGCGAATGGATTTTGGCATTCCGGAGGAGGAATGGTTGGGAAAAAGAATTTCATATTCTCACATCCGGGTGTTTGGGTGTGAAGCTTTTGTTCATGTGCCGAAAGAATAGAGAACCAAGATGGATTTCAAATCACAAAGGGGCATCTTCGTGGGCTATGGTGAAGATCAATATGGGTTTCGTATTTGGGATCCCTTGGAGTGGAAAATCATCCAGAGTAGAGATGTGGTCTTCAATGAGAAGACATTTCCAATTCTGCAGCCACAATCAACATTGGAAGAGGAATACGTGTTTAAAATTGTTTTCACAAACAATGTCTCAAAGACACCAAACAGTGACAGAGTAGCAGCTGCTACAGGAGTTACTTCCTCTGCCCACACAGAAGAAGCTGCAGGAGTTACTTTCTCAGCCCGCGCAGAAGAAGCTGCAGGAGTTTCTTTCTCTGCCCATGCAGAAGATGCTATAGGCGTTACTTCCTATGCCCACATAGAAGATGCTGCAGGAGTTACCATTGCCAACAATTTTGAGCACATTGCAGAATTGGGAGAAAATTGGCAGCATGTGTATGAGAAAAATAGTAATCCTCATAAATCAGAAATTGATTCGGGACTCAGAAGATCATCTCGACAGAGAAAACCTCCAGCAAAGTTCTCTGATTATGAGTTATTGGTTGCAGAGGAATCAGAACCATCTTTACTTGTGTCCGATCAATTAGAGCCTGCAAATTACAAGGCTGCTTGTAGAGCTTCAGATTCACAGAAATGGCAAGATGCCATGAGAGAGGAAATGGATTCGTTAGCAACGAATCAGACTTGGGACTTGGTGACTTTACCACCAAACAAACAGGCTCTCAAGAATAAATGGGTTTATAAATTAAAGGAAGAAGATGGCGGCAAGGTTCGTTATCGGGCCAGATTAGTGGTAAAAGGATATGGACAGCAGCAGGGCATAGACTTCAATGATATTTTCTCCCTGGTAGTCAAGATGACTACTATTAGAGCCGTTCTAGGCTGTTAGCCGTAAAGTTGTGTTACCATCAGATGTTAGTTGCCGATGGAGGTAAAGTTGTGTTACCGTCGGATGTTAGTTGCCGACGGAGGTAAAGTTGTGTTACCGCCAGATATTAGCTTCCGATAGAGGTTAGTTAGTTGCCGACGGTTGAGAAGGGTGACGACGTTTGGTTGCACCTCTTTGGATTGTATATGAATATTGTACTTGCTCATTGGAAGACACTACTACTGTAACCTTTGGGAATGATTAATGAAAGTATTTATTATTCTATGATATATTCTGTGTGTAATATATTTCCTGTACTACGTCTATGCATTATTAAGTTACCCGTGATGGTAAACATTTGGCGCCGCTGCCTAGACGTACTCGAGAAGGAAAATAAAAATAAAAATTGATGTGTTGATTATTGCCCGAAGTGAGCAAAGAATTCATGCCCAATCAATTGAACAAAAATAGAAAGAAGGAACTCGAGGAGGAACAAGCCAATAGAAAAGCGGTACTCGCACAACAGCAAGCCGAGCGAAGGGAGAGATACAGAAGATGTGCCGAAGGACTACCGAAGGGAGTAAGTGAAGGCGAGGGTCTAGAGGTATCTGACCAGGAGGCTGGGAGAAGTGATGAGGACTGCCTAGAGGAAACACGGAGCTTGTTTGGGTCCTTAACGTTAACCCCACAGACGGAAGCAAGAGAAGTCCGAAGGAAGGAAAAAGAGGAAGCTGCACGGAGGGAGGCTCAGGATACTGTTGCCGCTGCAAGTATCGAAGTGACTGAGGGGCATGGGTATCACAGTAGCCCACCGGGCCTGGACAATTCCAGTAGTTTAGGGACATCAAGTGGTACAGTACCAAACAATTATGGGGTACCGACGCCGACAGTACCATCCCAGCCTGTAACACAACCGGTATTGCAAACACAGTCGGTGTCTAAAAAAGTAAACATGGCGACCAACAAGGAGAAGTTGCCAAAATTCCACAGATATGGAAAGAAAGATCCCGTACGACATTGTCAGACAATCTGGTTCGCGAATGGAGTCGCTGACCAGGATGAATGGATGAGACAGTTTCCGGCAACCCTCTGAGGGGTAGCCATCGACTGGTACTCCAATGTGGAAAAAACAACGGTGACCACTTCGGACGGACTCAAGAAAGAATTCCAGAAGGAGTTTCGACTCCTGAGGGATGACAATGAAATTGTTTCCGAGATATATGGTACCAAACAAGGCAAGAAGGAGACTATGCGGGCCTATAGCCGCCGACTGAAGGAGTTAGTCAGAAAAATGGAGAGTCAGCCAGCGGATAGCTTGAAGAAAAGATGGTTCATGGAGGGCCTGAAATCAAACCTATGGAGGAAAATGAAGATAGTACCCCCCACTTCATATGAAGATGCCTATAATCGGGCGATGGACTTGGAGAGCGAACAAAAAACCTCCAAGAAGAAAAGAAGCAAGTCTTCTTCCGACGAAGATGACACTGCGGACGATGACAGTAGCAGTGATAGCGAGTCAAAGAAAAAAGTCATGGCACTCCAAAAGGACATGGAGAGAATGATGAAGGAGTTCAAGACCATGAAAGGGGGTACCAGCAAGGGGGAAGATGACCTGTGGTGTACGGACTGCAAGGAGAGCGGCCATACGAAGGGGTCGTGTCCCAAAAATGCATTGTGTGATATTTGCCAGATCATGGGCCATTCCACCAAGGAATGCCCATACAACATGAAAGTGAGGAA
>MU223545.1:1047297-1076927 GCA_018584345.1 Thuja plicata | reverse complement strand
ATGAATTGAAGAAGCATTTGGCAAGCAGATTTGCAATGAAAGATTTGGGGGTAGCCAAGAAGATACTTGGGATGACCATTTCATGGGATAGATCCAAGAGGAAACTTTGGTTATCTCAAAAGCAATATATTGACAAGGTATTGGACAGATTTGACATGATGGAAGCCAAACCAGTTTGTGTCCCTATAGCATCTCATTTCCGTTTGACTGCTGAAATCTGTCCCACAACACACGAGGATACAAAATTCATGAAGGGAATCCCTTATACTTCAGCAGTTGGCAGCATTATGTATGCTATGATTTCTACTTGCCCGGATATTGCTCATGCAGTGGGAGTAGTTAGCCGGTTTATGAGTAATCCTAGAAAGCCTCATTGGGAGGCAGTTAAATGGATTCTCCAGTATCTTAAAGCCACCTCTGCTCTCTCTTTATGCTTTGGGATAGATAAGCCAACATTGCAAGGATTCATAGACTCAGATCTTGGTGGAGATTTAGACAAATAGATATCCACCTCAGGTTATGCTTTCACATTTGTTGGGGCAGCCATCAGTTGGGGTTCTAGATTGCAACATTCGGTTGCACAATCATCTGCTAAAGCCGAATACATGGCTCTCTCCGAGGGGGCAAAAGAGATGGTATGGTTGCAGATTTTTTATAAAGAATTGGGCTTGCAATAATCAGATTTTACTCTTTTTTGTGACAGTAGTAGTGCTATATTCATGAGCAAGCATCATACATCTCAGCGACGCTCGAAGCACATTGACTTGCGTTATCATTACATTCGGCATATGGTTGAAGAAGAAAAACTACAAGTTGTCAAGATTGACACAAAAGTAAATCCAGCTGATGCCCTCACGAAGGTTGTAACATGTGAGAAGTTTGAGTTTTGCCGAGCTTCTCTCGGCATTTCCAGCATGTGATAGCAAGGTGTAGAGTAGGGGAATAGCTTGTTACAGCAGTGGTTGGTCTTCAAGTGGGAGATTGTTGGGGATATGAAGCCCAACCGTCTCTGCCTTCTTCCTGCGGTGGCCTTCAAGAGTCTCTTTTTTGGAGCTCTTTATTATATATTGTAATGGTTGTAACTTGTAACATAGACTTTTGAATCAATAAGATATTCTCTTGCTCAGTGTGGATGTAGGCATTATTGGCCGAACCGCGATAAAACGGTGTACTCTATTTTTGCATTCTTGTTTGCGTATTTTTGCTGCTCTCTAACTTTTACAATGAGATGCATGAAAATGATCACAAACCAACTCTTAAGCTATAGAAATAAATTCTAGTAATGAAGAATCAAGATTAGAATCCAAAAAGCTAGCTAAGAACGCATGAGTATTAAGATGAATATGAACAAATTTACAGGCTCTGAAATATTGATATTTCATCAATAGATATTCAATCACCTACTTCTAACTGTGGAAACAGTTTAGAGGCTGAATATGAACAAATTTACAGGCTCTGAAATATTGATATTTCATCAATAGATATTCAATCACCTACTTCTAACTGTGGAAACAGTTTAGAGAGATGAATGGATGGAAAGTAAAGTTGAGCTTATGAACCCAGTTAAGAAATCAATCGCCAAAACTGTGCCCAAGAAAAATTGATAACCTTCTGTGTAAAAATGAGAATTTCATCAAAAGATTCATTTCCAAAAATGACCAAATACATTCTCTTATTACGCCAAATGACCAAATACATTCTCTTATTACGCCGAAGGAATTTCATATCTGAGATGGATGACCTGAAAAGTAAAACCAATAGTTGAAAGTTGATTAGATCCTTGCAAGATTATTACAGCGAAATGGTTCATCCGATTTCACATCGTTTGAAAGCACTCAAGCCAGTCAATGTACACGACACTCAGGAATGAACCTATGCAATAAACTTCAAACCAGTTTGTTTGCAAAAAGGACACAAGAATAGTTTTAAATTTGACGAGACGGTAACTGTAGCTGTTGGGGGTGTGAAGCCCAGTCATTCTATGTAACACCTCTTAATTGGGACTGTCATTATCAGACATGGACATTTTTCATTTATTCTGCACTTTTATTTAAATTCAAAATCAACATTTCTATTTAAATTTGAAATAAAAAAATGGTATCAGAGCTATGGTGTAATAGTTGTTGGGAATCTTTAAGAATTTTCAAGAAGATGGACGAATCAACTCTGCCTGATTGGGCTCGAGTTATTATGTCTATGTCCCATGGCTATGAAGAAAGTCAGGATGAAGTAGAAGTATTTCTATCATCTTGGCAAAATAATTATGAGAAAGTCTCTTGTTGTTTATTTGGCTGTGAAAGATGCTCTTGGAAGACAAGATCTTATTGTAAGCATGAGTCAATTTTTGACGAAACAGGATGTTGGGATGAACAATGTAAAAGCTAAAACAAAGCGTCATGTACATTGGTGGGATGAATAAATTAATCATGTTGGATGGGACCGAGGGAGAGGTGACAAAGATACATCACCACTGCAAAATGAAGAAATTACTGACAAGGATGTCATGGATGTGTGGGAAAATGAGAAGGATTCGGTTGAAGAGGTGGATTCTGACCTTGTTTCTTTCTCACCTCTTGAGGCAACTATGGCCTGTATTAATGAAGATATAACCATAGAAGAGATATGTTTAGAGGATATTTGTGACATAGAACTAGGGGTATGTGATGCAATTCCAATTGAAGAAGAGCGCAGTGGAGGAATTCGGAACTTTGACAGTCTGGTAAAGGTTATCACTTCAAAATCAGAGCAAGTAATTGAAGTCTATCAACAAAATCTAGACAAGTTTCAAATGGGAGTAAAGAAAGAGCAGAGTTGATCTGTGAGGTTATAAGCCAAGCAGTGCAAGACATTCCTGATTATCTAGGAGCAGGTTCATCAGTAGTACAAGAGTCACTGGGGAGTGTTGGCGAGGTCATTAAAAATTTTGGCAGCACTGTTTGGCGCAGAACCACCAATATCTTAACTAAAGCTATGGTCAAGTCTGTAGATTTGCCAATGGAGGGATCGGTGAGCAATGTGGATGGACAAAGCGGCTAAATGGCTGAAAACAGAGGTGTTGCAGAGGGGTCAAAAGACTGCTAAAATTCTGAAAGAATCGGATGCTCTGTTAAGAATTGGTGGCAGTATCTAGGATAATGTGGCCCAACCTAGAGAAGAGGCAGCGCAGCTTAATGTTTCTTCCACGGTCAACAATTTAGCCCTAGTCCAGCCCGGTGTGGAGCTTGGTTCCAATTTGGAAAATGAAGATTTTGATTTGTTTAACAATGTGGTTGCATGGAGTGCAATGATTTCTGGGTATGCCTAGATTGGGCACACCTTTCAGGATGCTTCGGAGAATGCAGAAGCTATGGTTGAGAAGCTTCTGCAGCTTGTAGATGAAGGTTTAAATGAGCAGGAGAAAGCTAAGCTTGATGGGGGGCTTATGGCAGTGGCGTTGGATAAGCTGGAGGGCATATTTTAGCAATAGCTGGTTGGGAATATAAATTTAAATGCAACTCTCCACTAATTTCTTCACCATGATGTGGATTTCATAGCAGCCAACTATTTGTTTGGAGAGGGCTACGATGGACTTGTTGACTATCTCCACACTGCGTGGATTGGTTCTTCTTTGCGATAGCCAATTCGAAGCACAAATTTGACTGTAGTGGCCCCTGCTCGCGAAGAGATGAATAATGTTTTCTGTTCTTTTGGGTCTGATGTGTGGAGGCATGACGAACTCATGGAGGATGTGGCCCCCCTATTTTTTAAAGAAGGATGGAGGTTGATTGTTAGATTTATGGACGTTGTCGATAGTTTGTGCCTGAATTTTTTTGTAGGAGAGAGTATTTTTGACTCCGATATAATATGGAGAAGCCTCATTCGGAGTGTGCTGGAATAGAGTTTGGCAGAATTAAGATCTGCACAGGGCCTACTTGTTCTTTGTGATCAATAAATCTGAAGCGTTGGATATCTCTTTGTTCTCCTTTTTTCTCCTTTTTGGTGATTGGTCTTCCGGTGGGAGATTGTTGGGGGTATGAAGCCCAATCATTCTATGTAGCACCTGTTTATTGGAATTGTCATTATATTACATGCACCGCTAATACTCAAATCCATGAACAGGTCTTGTTGTAACTGAAAAACTCTTGATCTTTCACATTCTGTTTATGGAAGATTGATAATTGTATTTAAGTTGATTGCCATTGTTATGGCTATAGCATTGTATTGTATTGAGAGAAATTAATAGAACTGAGAATCCCAGCTTGAAAGTGGATGTAGCCTTAAGAGAGGTGAACCACTATAAATTATTGTCTTCTTTTATGTGTGTATGTTTTGGCTGCTATTCTGTTTTTCATTTACTCCGCACTTCTATTTATATTCGAAATCAACGGTAACAACATTTTCTGAAGATATCTATTTCCTACGAGTTCAGATACCACTTTTGAAGTAAATTACATGTATCCCATAATTTCTAGGATGTATTGAAATCTTAGGACAGTGATGGGTAGACTCAAGAGAAAGAAATGGTAAACGTGAAATTTTGGGCGAAATTGTCGTTGAAATCAGGAATAAAGATGAGTACAATTAGCAGCTCTATAGAAGATTGAAATGAGAATCTAAAACTCTCTTTAAATTTCCCAGGGGTTGAACCGCATTTGCATGTGACTTTCATTTCTACCCTAATTTAAGCTCAAAGTATCATTTATATGGATTTTACTGTTAAAATTCAAAAATTAATGTATAATAAATACATTCAAAAATTTATGTATAATATTATTAAGGATTGCATAAATCTATTAATTATTTTTATACTAGCAATGAGATCGATGGTTTAGGGCTAGTGAGATACTTACTCGCAAATAGACTGACATTATCTCTTCACCACAAGTTCTTGCTCCTTCTAATGTTATTTCTAATATGCATCAAGTTTTTTGGGCAAGGAATGCTAAGCTTTTTGGGTCATCGTTTGTGGAGGCTAATATGTCTCCCAAAATTACGTAGTCTAACCAATGAAGAAATATAAATACTGTGAGTCTAGGGTGGATTGATTTTGAAGGTTTTTCAAGAAGTTTTGGCCCCATATGATGTCTTCTTTCATCAGTGGTATTTACTATTTTCTCTGCAATTTTCTTTATTTGATGGACCAAACGTTGCATCTATCTATAGAAGACTCTTTCAATCAATTTTTTTCCTGATCTTCAACAAGTTTTGCCCAATTTATTTTTATCATATTACTAAATGCATGGATATCCCTTAGAATGTTTTTTCGTTCTATAATCTCTATTCTCTTATCCTATCATCACCACAAAACACCCACTGTCCTGTCATCATAATCTACTTGTAACTCAAACATGAAATTTCTAAAATCTTTAACTTAACTTCAAAGGAACACACAAGCTTGAAATTGTAAGCACATAAACATTACAACAAAGAGTTCCATTTCCATTAACCCAAACATTAAATTTCTCTAATCTTTAGCTCAAATATAATAGAACACCCATGATTGAAAACACACAACATTACAACAGAGAGTTCCTATGAGTCAATCCCTTTTTCCCTCACCAAAACAAGCTACTGAATTTAGAGATTCATAGGTCTTTCCATTGGGATAATTCTCGGCAAGCATATTGTAGGGCAAAGAAAAGTGCAGCCCTCTTGTGTCTAACGTTGATTGTCTGAAATTGGAAATAGTAGATAAACTGCATCAATGTCATTAACACAAGTGTCCCTAACATAAGAAATTTTCATCATCCCGAACTAAAAATAAACTAGTCTACTGTATATTGTAGAGGGCACACTAGAAAGACTGACAATATCGAAGCTATATACTGAAAACTCCAGAAAATGTCCAAATTAAAGACAGTCTCCTATTCTTTCATCAAGCCTTCATGCTTCTACCTCAGTATGGAGCATTGCCAATACCACCATTCTAGTTCTTTTGTAGACATTAAAATTTCTGTGCCATTTCATAGATCTCCTCAGTTAAGTGGAAAAAAGAAAAAATTAACAAATATGTCGAGCAAAACTACCTAAACCAAGAAAAATTCAGTTTGAGAGTTGCATGCATAATTGTTTATGTGGAGGTCATACATTTGTTTATGGAAATCAATGCAAACGTGGCAATTAGTGCACTGAAACTACTATAAACGTGGCAAAATATTTTGTAATTATACAATTATTATTAAAGTTTTTATTTTTAAAAAAAATTCCAAGTTATTTTATTACATAATTATTATGGTACTATTAATTATCAATAACATTGGTTAGAGCATTGAATTTTTTTTGACAAATAGTGCCTTTTCAATTAATAAAATATCAAAGTTACATATCTACAAAAAAGGGGCCGTGGGACACAAGAATCACCCTGCAAAGTTCACACGGCCGTGCCAGAAACAAAGTACAACTATTCATCAAAAAAAGATAGGCATATAGCCATTATGTAGCAAGAGCAGTGGCAGAAGGAGGAGGATCTTTATCATCAGAACCCCACACAGCATTGGGGTTGACGGGAGGGTCGGGAAGCAACCACCCATCATCTTCAGCTTCCTCTTTTTCTTCCACACTGGGCGGAGAAATGGCCAAAGCCAGGCGAGGAAACTTGGAGGAGGTGGCGGGAGGCCAACCAGAGCGACGACAAGAAGCATGAGCATCAGGAGGGGTAGACTGAGCTGGTGCCGGAGACCACCCAAAAGAGCGACGAGGCAGAGAAGTCGAGCGGCGCCGCCAACCATCGCCGCCACCTCTCAAAGAGTGGGGACGGGGAGCCTGCGAATGCGGAGTGCGTGAGCGGCGCGCCGAGGAGCTGTGCCCGCGGTGGCAGCCTCTGGGAGGAGTACATTCAGCAAAGATGGCATCTTGCGGAACCCGAGCAACAGTGTAGGGAGTATTGCCCCAATGATTGAGCAGCTCTTGCAAGTGAGCCACCTCAAGGGCCACTTTTTTGGCCTGAACTTGAATCTACATCATAACATTATTACATATTCAAGCCTTGTTATACAGAGCAACATTTGTATCAAGAAAGCTGTGAGAAAAAATAACAACATTCCTATCTTTCCATAATGTGAACAAAATCTCCATCTTGAAAGTATGCCAAATCTGGGTAAGCTTGGAAGGAAGTCTAGGGGAATCTCCTAAGACAATCATGTGCCAAGAGAAAGGCTCAGGCTGAAAAGGCTTGAAGAAATCATGAATCCACTGCCAATATTGTTGAGCTCTCCTACAAAACCAAAAGATGTGCAAAAAGGATTCAGGGTGATCACAGAAGGGACAACGAGGGTCTTGAACACCCAGATGTTTGAGCCTAGGGCCAACTGAGATCCCTTGAAAAAGTAGGCACCACGCAAAAGGAGCCATCTTTGGCTCCGTAATGGCAGCCTAGATGGTTTAAAGCGAGAGCTCTAGTGAGATGTGGCTGAATGAATATGCCATCTCTGATTAAGGGTATCTATCATCAGAAGATAAGGAGATAACCACCTGTAGCCCAGCTGTGGCTTAAAATTGCTGAAAGGCGTGGAAGGATACCATTTCCAATCCTTCCACCAAGGCCTGACAGAATGAATGCCAATTTTATGAAGCATGTTGGTAGGAATCGCAGCAACTAAAAGATCAAAAGTCGGGCGATCGGAACGAGCCAAACGATACTGCACCTGCATATCCTCCCATGAACAGAGACCCATAGAAACTCTAGAGCAGAGGTCCTTGGGAGTCCAGATGCCACGTTTCAAAAAATGCAGAGCACTACTCCCTTGAGTCTTAGCCAAAGGGATGCCTTGAATAGAAAACAACAGAGACCACTAGAGGCTTTGTTGATTGAAAGATAGACCATTGCGAAAGGCATCACCATCCCATCGGAGCCAAGGCTTAAAATCTTCCCAAGCTTTCCAAATTCTCTTGATAACGAAGGTACCCTGGATTTGAACATGTTCCTTCATAGTGAGTAAGGTCTGGAGACCAATGCCTTTCCAGGTCAGCCTGTGAACTGGAAAACCCGAAGAGATGCAGTGCTGGACAAGACTTTTCCAGGCCTCATTACCAGTAAGAGCATGGATAATCCACTTCGCATAGAGAGCAAGACCCTGCCTCTGAGTGGAGAGAAGGCCAAGGCCACCAGAATCACGAGGAAGGCAACAAAACTCCCAGGCTACCCTATGAAAACCATGGCCATCATCAGCAGAGGCCCAAAGAAAATTTCAGAGCAAACGCTGTAGCTTGAGGTAAGAAACCTTTGAGGGATCCCAACAAGAGGAGTAGTAGACATGCATAGCAGCCAAAACTTTGGAACAAATCTGAAACTTTCCAGAAAGCGAAAGAGTCTTGCAGATCCAATACTGCAGCTTTTTTTCAATCTTGGCAATCACAGCATTCCATAGATCCACAAAGGAGCCATGGAAAGCAAAGGGAATACCCAGGAAATGAAAGACTTCCCCATGCTAGACCCATTTCTAGCTAAAATTGTCAAGCCAGGTAGGGGCTGGAAGAAAAGACTATCTGAAGCAAAGGGTTTTAGACCATTGAATAACAGATCTAGAGGCTTGAAAAAAGGTGTCCAGGCATTGCAAGGCATTGGATATGTTCTCCTCATCCTCAATAAGAGTGAGAAAGGAGTCATCAACAAAGTGGCCATTAACAAGCTGGGAAGAGGAATCAAGAAGAGCAATGCCACAAACTAATCTAGAGGAGACAGAGTTGGCAAGCAAGTAGCCAAAGCCTTCAGCGGCAAGCACATACAAAGCAGGAGCCAGCGGACAACCTTGTCAGATGGATAGAAAAAGCCCAAAAGTATCAGATTGGGACCCATTGATGGTAATGCAAGCAGAGGCATCGCCAAAAAGTATTTCCACAGACTGTAAAAAGTGAGGACAAAATCCAAGAGCTTGAAGCATAGCCAAAATAAAAGGCCATTCAATGTGGTCATAGGCTTTGGTAAAATCAATTTTAAGAAATAGGGTAGCCTGTTGAGAATGGAAAGCCCATTCCATCCCTTCCGAGACATCAATAATGTTGTCAAGAATATACCTAGACTTAATAAAACCAGTTTTCTTAGGGCGGACAATAAGAGGAAGGAGATGTCTGATCTTAAGGGCTAAAGCTTTGGCAATTATCTTGTATGAGACATTCAACAAGGTGATGGGCCTCCAATTGCAGATATCCTCCGGATCACCAGATTTAGGTATGAATTTGATATTTCCTTTATTAATTAAAGTACCCAAACTTTTATTATGAAAGGCCTCGAGATAGACTTTGTGCAGGTCAGGACCAACAACATCCTTAAAATGTTTGTAGAACTCATAGGGGAAGCCATCACATCCTGAAGATTTATCATTGGCCATAGAGAAAGTCGCTTCTCTAAGGTCAGAGATGGTAATAAATTGCCAAAAAAAGGCACGCTGCTCGACCGCTAGGCGGTTTGGAGTAACAACAATACAAGCCTTTAGGGCCTCTTCTCGGGCCGCAAAATTACCTTGCAATGCAAACACTTGTTCATAATGCTGAACAAAAGCTTGCAGAATAATTGGAAGCTCCGTAAGTGTGTAAGATCCTTGCTTAATCTTTTGAATACCAACATTGGTATGATGGGCTTTGAGAGAATGAAAAAACTCCTTAGAGGCCTTGTCTCCCACCTCCAACCAATGGAGGCGAGCTTTGAATTGAGCTCCACGAGCAGCATAGGCATCAGCAATCTCCTTCTCATGATGGAGCTGGGCCAGCTCAAGCTGGAGAGTAGAATCAAAGGGATTCGAGGCAAGAAAATTAGCAACATTGCAAAGAGCCTTAGTGTTAGCTTCATAAGCACGTTTTCTATAACAAGCTAACTGCCGACCATAAATGTGAAGAAATCTAGCAGTGCGGGTAATGGCGTCATTCCACCATTGAATCCAACTAAGATGAGTGTGGGGTCAAGGTTCTAAATTCCAGACTTGAAGAATGTGAGAAATAGTGGAAGTATGTGTCAACAACGATGTGTTGAGATAAAACTGCGTGTGGGAAGCCCTTCTGGCAGAAAACTAGCAAGTGATGGAGAAAGAAATAGGGAAGTGGTCTGACAAGGTAACATCTATCAAGGGAATGACAGGTAGGCCTCGATCTTCAGAAAAGGAGAAAAAATATTGAGACGTTATCATAGCATGATCAAGCCTCTTAAATATGCGATCAGAGCCAGCTCTGAAATTGGACCAAGTATGCCAAACCCCACCCTGTTGGCAACGGTTAGCATTGGGATCAAAAAGGCCCAATTTATTATGCATGTGATACCAGGCTTTTCTCTCTCCAACTGTCTAGCGAAAAGGTATAACTCCTTCCTTGTTAGAGGCCAGCTCAACCATATTAAAATCCCCAGACATAACCCAAGTGGCGGGAAGCAAATTGTCTGCCAACCAGTGCCAAAGTTGAGATCTTTCAACAGCATCATTGGGAGCATAAACATTAATGACACCAAAAGAATGATTATGAAAAGAAAGAAAAATCTAGGTGAAACGCTGCATCATATCAGAACCATGAGCAATAACAGAAGAATGAAGGTGAGGTCTTAGAATAGTAATAACACCACCTTTACCAGCTTCATGCTGAGAAGAAAAAACAATGTTGTCTAGCCAGATGACACGACATGCAGAGTTAAGAAGAAACCCAGATATCTTAACCTCTTGTAAACATAGCACGTCGAGATTGTGAAGTCTACGGTGGGTATCCCGTACATAGTACTTTCTAGAGAGGTTAGTTAGACCTTGCACATTCCATGACAAAAAATTCATAAAAACTCTTGCATGGCTTCCTCATCCCCAAGAGAGGAGAAGCTATTCTGCAAGAAGGCTGGTATAGAGCCAAAACTGGGGAGTAATTCACCAGAAGAGGTAAACAATCTTTTTTCTAGGTCGTCTGTGTGTCCATCAGGACTGCGAGACCGATGCAAAGGCTGGGAATAAACTGAAGAATCCACTGGCGGTGCGAGCACCACTTAGGGAGTGGAAGGCTTCGCTACAGGTCTTTTCCTCTGTATAATAGGGTTTGAAACAAATGGTGGTGGCAGATCACTGGAAGAAGGAGATTTTCCAGTCAAGGGTTTCGAAGGTGACACCACAGCGGAAGTAGCTTATGTCATCTTGGAGCTCGAGGCATTCCTTCCTTTTCATGAAACTATAGTCCATTCTTCTTTTTTTCTGGCTTTCGAGTGTTTGGCCATTGCTTCCTTTGGCGAACACTTATCCCGAGGGGTTGCTAACGAACAATCCTTAATCTTGTGTTCTGCCAATTGACACCGATAGCAAGTGTTGGGTAGGTTCAAATAGAGCACTTTTTGAGAAATGGTGAGGGCACCAATCTGAATTTCAACAGTGTCTTTGAGGTCTCTAGAAAGGTCAACCTCAACACAGACACGCTTATGGGGATGGGCATTGAAAAATTTGTCATGTTCCATGACGATGACCTTACCAAGGGTTTTAGCAATGGACTCAATGAATGGCCAGCATGGCAAGGGGAGACCCGGAAATTTGACCCAAATAGGAACCCTAAGTTTCTTCTCGTCCGAGATGGTGAAGTCTCGAGACCATTTCTGAAAAACAAGAAGGGAAGACCTAATAGTCCAGGGTCCACGGTTAAAAACTGCTTCCACCTGAGAAGGGTTAGAAAAATGGAAAAGAAAAAAACCTTTGGTAAGGTTTTGCACACTGTCAAGGCAGACCCCATGAGGGGTCCAGCTCTTGTTAACCCATTCTTTGAGGATACTTTTAGGAGGAGTACGACCCACAAAATATCCAATCAGAGTATTCTTTTCTAACCATTCACATGCATAATCAAATTCTTGCAGATTAAGAACAATATCAGGGTTACCTCGTGAAAACCTTCAGGACAAACTTGCAAGGATGTTTGTTCAGAGGAGGCACCATGGCTGTCCAAAGCTTCAACTCGCACACCAGCAACAACTGCTGGGCCGAAGTTGGCCGGAGCCATACTAAAAGCTAACCCTAATACAAAAATCCCATAGTAAATGCGGTATGACAGATGGAAAGCCCAGAGCAAAGACACAGACAATACGCCATACACATGAAACCCTAGCAGAGCGCTTGAATATGTGAAACCCTAGCATAGAGCTTAATGAGCCTTAACTTTAGGGATTTACCTCTTTTCATTTTATATCTAATATTTTGTAATATATTATTTTAATTTTACATTCATTTAATTTATCTAATTACTTTTATAAATTTTAAAACTATTTGATAATTTTCATTATAAAACTTAAAAAATCTTAAAAATATAAATAAATTTACAATTTGTAACTTATTTTTAAACATATGTTAAATCAAAAAAGTTTTTTATTTAGATTTTACAATTATAAACCAATCTAATTACTTCAATAAATTTTAAAATATTTCATAAAATATAAGTTTCTAAAACTTACAAATTTCAGAGTTGAATTTCTATTTTATAGTTGAAATATTATTTAATATTTATCTTTCATGCACATATTATTTATAATTAAAGATATCATTATAAATTAAACATTAAAAACCTTAAAATGCTATTTAGCAATTTTCTAGTAATATTATATATTAATGTAATATTTAGTTAAAAGGAAGGACGTAATTAACCTTATTAACAATTTCCATATTAATATTAGTTATTAATTAATTATGACGATATATACTTATCTTTATAATATAACAAGCACCAAAACTTTAGCATGCTTAATAATATAATTTAATATTAATATGTAGATGCATCACCCTAGGATGAACAAAGGTATATGCATATCCATCCACTAGGCAAGATAAAAGTGATGAAGCTAACAATCCAAAACCATATACTTTCACTAGGGCGATTGGATACTTGCTACCTTGAAAGATCCAATAGGGTAGGATGAAAAGATTCTTGTATTTACATAAGGAAATGGCTTAAGATTAGGATTGGGTTTGGGCCTGAATGTTACCTCCTATCTTCCACTATCAAGATATATGTAAGGGCATGCTCACACTTGCTAATTTAGATGAATTCAATGCTTGGTACCTGCAACCTTGCATCACAAAGACAAACATATGCATAGATATACATATCATAAATAGGCAATAAAGGGGATCAAAATATCATGTGGGACGCACAAGTGATTACCTATGACTTCATCACTCATCATATAGGCATGTCAAATAAAATCAACATAAAGAAGTAACATAAGAATAGTAACATGGGATAGTACACCACTAAGTCATAAACATGTATATAACCATTATTTTATATCATAAATAAGAATATAAAAATCATAAAAAATATAAGCATGTGATAACATAAGAAAACGTCCTATAAATGTCAATGTGTAATCACAATTCTATCAAAGCTTTACAAGCTATCATGAAACATAATGAGAATTCTAGTAGAGACATAAAAAGGTATGAAATAGCCTTCAGTCACACTAACTAAAAATAATAACATATGAGAGGGTATTACAAAGAACAAGAAAGAGGAGAATGACTACTGGAAAATGAAAAGACAAAAAGAAATAAACAAAGTGACCAAAATGAGAAATACAATAGGAAATAGAACTAATAGAAGAACGAAACCAAAGTAAGATAATAAGACACACCTCAATATACAAGCTGAAAAAATAAGTTTCAATAATTAAGAAATTCAATGAAAAAATAAATGAGGCAACACTAATGCCCAATCTACCCAGCCTAGCCATGCCATGATTATACCTTTTGTCAACTCTTTTTATTATCGAGTAGACAACTCTGGACTCCTCTTGATCCCTTGCCCTTGTGTGGTTGCTTTGTGATCATGCTTATTTTCTTTATAATTTGCAGGACGTTTATCTGATCATTGCATTCATGATATGCTTATGGTATTTTTTCATCATGGATTATTCTATGCTTTAGGGATATAATTTTTAGTTATTATATTTTATAAAATTATCAAAATATTATTAAAATTTAATATCTTCATAATATAATTTAAACATGGATGACATTAACTATCTTTCCTAATATAATTTTGTAACGATTAAAATCATGTTATAAGGCGGTGTTAATCAATATTGATTTAATATGAATGTTTATCTAATATCATAACATAAAAAAATCCGTTGTTTATTAATTATCAAAATTAATACATATGTTAAGGATGAATAATATATTTTGTGGTATTTATCCTATGATTTAGGAGATTAATATTCAAAAATAAAATTAAATGAATATTTATGTATGAATAACATATGTGATTTTATAACTTTTATATAAAAAGTTTTATTTGGTAGCTATATTATTCTTTAATGGAACTTGAATAATCATTTCCCATGCAGTTTCTTGGGGAATTCTTATGGTTACCTTTTAGGATAATTTTTAGAGATTTTGTGAGAAATAAAGAGTTTCTTTCTTTTGTATTTTTATGGATTTTGAGTGTTTTTTAGGGACTTTTTTTTGGGGAAGAGTTATGATGCACAAATCTTATGGGAGTTTGATTGCGATTTTTTTTAAAACTTGAAATAAAAAAAATGTTGGAGATCTGGATTGGATTACATCTTACATCAATTTTGTTTTGGATTAGGAGGTTTGATTGGGCCACTTACTCAAATTTTCTTTTGATGGGGGGTGGGGGGGGGGGGGGGTAAATCAATNGTTAAATCAATGCACTAGTAATTATAACTTTCGTAATCCAATAAAAAAACTTGAAACCCCAAAAAACTGATAGTAAGTAGAATAAGATGAACACACATAAGATCATAACACCATGATTTAATTTTGAGTAAAACCTTATTAAGGGAAAAACCCTTGTGCGAATGGTACCCTAAAATATATCACTACTGCAGTAAAAGGTACCCTATTGAAGGTAATAGTACAAATAAATGGGAGTGCACATGCATTCAGACTTATATCCTAGTGCTTATAGCTGAATACAAAATAAAAATTTGACCTTAGTTGGGTTCAATAATTAATTACAATGACAATATGGGTAAAACTTACTATCCCAAAACTGAACTAACAAATGACATCAACTATGCCAATATGGTTCTAATGAATATCTGATAAGTATCACTATCTGAGTTTCTAATATGTCAATCTTAACATCAATATAACATCATGTCACATTGCGCGCACATGCACACACACACACACACACACAGTTTCATTGCATCTAAAAATTTATCCTATAGACTCGATCTTATCTACAAAATATTAACTTAGTCAGCCCAGTAAGGAAATAATTAAAGACGTAGAAGATTCTATTATACCTTACCTAAATGACCACATAATAACTTTCTATTCAAATAAAATATCTTCCATAGTCATCCCTTACACTAAGAATCATCAAAATGATCGAATCATCGATCTGGTAAGATTGGTGATCAAGCTAATGTACTACTAACTCTGCATAAGATAGTTCTTTGTCACTCGGATACACAGAGTATTATATCACCATCATAACACATCACAAACAATGAGATCATCGGATTAGAGATATTATGATGTACACTTAATATCTTTACCTTCACATCATCTAATACATTAACATTTGTCCATACTAACTCGATCCTAGAACCTATATCTAGTACTGTTCTTAATACTTAGCTGCTTTTCATCACTAAAACAACAGTAGCCAAAATATCAGATTGGTGGCCAAAAGTAAAGTGTATAGTTTCCATCAATGACAACATATCATGCATTATAAGTTTCTCTTACCAATAATCTACCTCTTTGGTATAGATGGAAAAACTTAGTGAAAAATGACTAAGTGTCTAGTCAAAATTCCAAGTCTCAAAAACTCTCCCAAAAACTATACTCCCCCTAAGGTATACATATCCTATCTTAAGAGTATATGAATTTTTTACTAAATCTCCCCTCCTTTGACATGAATGGAAAAGGTGGGGCCAAAAATTCAAAACTTTTCTAATAAAATTCTTATACTATTCGCATAATTACAAAAATTTGAATATATCTAGGAAATTGTCCTGCAAGACTATCAGATCTGCATTTCATGTCTTCCTCAAGCTGTCCAAGATGAAAATAGTATTCACTATCACTTTCAGTTTTGATGGGGATCTTAAGGAAAAATTTCTCTGCTAGCGTTTAGAGTCGCACTGCTATTATGAACCCTCCTTTCCTTTCAGACCGCATTTACTATGGGATTTGCCTTAGTATTTATGGCCCTAGCTGCCACTAGCCCAATAGTTGATGCTGGTGCTATTCTGGTGATGGATAACAATGGCACCTCCAAGCAAGAGACCTCGCAAGTTTTTTCCCAAGGAGTTTCACGAGGTATGTCTTAGACTGATATTGTTTTGCCCATTCATGAGTTTGATGATGACTGTTCTTGGCTTGAAACACATACCCTTATTGGTTACTTTCTGGGTCGCAACCCACCTGAAAATATGATTAAAGATTGGGTGGTGAAAGCCTAGACTCCTCATGGAATCCGCCTGGATGGCATTCAGAGTCTCACCAAGGGTTTTTTTTATTTCACTTTTCCAATCCCACTCATGTGGATGTTATATTTGCCAAGGCACCCTGGAATATTAGGGCTTCCCTTTTAGTTTTTCATCGCTAGTCTTGAGACTTTTCTGTCTCTAACGACAAGAAGCTCAAAGTCCCTATGTGTGTTGAGTTTCCTGGTCTTCCTCTACCCTGTTGGCCTTTCATGCATGTCATTGCACAAAAGCTAGGTAGGGTTATCTGTAGTGAGCATGACCATTTTTTAACCCCCGGCCTCAAAAGAGGCTCTGCATTGAAGTCAATCTCTCTCAATATCTTAAAGAATCTATTGAGATTTAGGTTGGAAACACCATCTTCTCTTAGAAGGTTCTCTACCTCAATCTTCCCAACACTTTCTACCATTGTCAATCTGTAGAGCATAAAATCAAGGATTTCCCTTTGGCAGTTCTTTGGCCTAAACCACCTCCTAAGGATTCTGGTTCGCAGCCCGTTGAAGCTGGTAAAAAAGAAGAAAACAAAAATGATGATTGGGTAATGGTCAACCACAAGAAAAAATAGGATAAACCTGTCACTTTGACTTCTACTTCACAACCACCACCTCCTGTTGTAGAGGCTCGGGTTGCTTCGCATGCTGAGATTGCTCCCATTTCAAACTCTGGCCAGTATGGGAAAGATATTTTGCATTCAGATACCAACCCTCCTTGGGTTCACACACCTCATGCAACCTCTATGATTTCCACTCCTTCCAGCTTCCACCACTCTCGCAGCCCTGACGGGCATGCTGAGGTCACGCAGGAGGGTATGGCAGAAAAGCACCGAAATGTCTCCATGGAACTCCTGGGAACAATTTTTCTTATTTGTCTAATAGTTTTGCATCCCTTAGGGATGATGATGGTATGAACGACACTATTTTCTCATGAAGTACATCTCATGGAATGTCAGGGGTTTGACAGACTTGCCCGAAAAGTACTCTGTCAAAGATGTTCATCATCGTGTTAGTAATCTGGATGTTTTATGCCTCTAGAAATTAAAATTTCTAGTTTTATGCCTGATGCGGACTGTAAATTTTTTTGGCCTAAGAGCCTTTCTCTTTGTTCTCAGCACGAGGTTGGTCGAGGTGGAATTGTTACTCTCCTTTCTCCTCATTGGCATTCTTTTTTAATCAGTCATGGTTTAGATCCCATGCATTGATCTGTTTGGGCCACCTTCATTATTGAGAATCATTCTTTTGGCATAGTTAATGTTTATGCTCCCAATGATGTTGTTGAGAGATCTCACCTATGGCGTTGGCTTGTAGATTCTTTTCCACCTGCAACTTTTCTCTTCTATAGCGACTTCAATATGGTTGAAGTGGCTTCTGACAAGGATGGGATTCTGCCATTCCGGTGGACAGCTAGTCAACAGGAGGCCTGGTATTACATGCGTAATAAATTGGGCCTTTTTAATCCCAATCTTTTCTGATGCTAAACTGATGGTGTTTAACACATGTGGTCTAATTTTAGAGCCTCCTCTGACATAATTCACAAATAGCTTGATCATGCTATGATTACGACACAGTATTTTTTCTCTTTTTCTGGAAAACAAGCCTTTCCGGTTACTCCTCTTGTTGACGTGACCTTGTCAGATCACTTCCCTATTCAATTCATTATTGAATGGAAGAAAAATAAGGCACATCCTCCCACCACTCAGTTCTTCTTTAATACTTATATTCTCAATCATGCTTCCACGGTGGCCCACATTCATCAGGTTTGGAACCTTGAGCCTAGACCTCCACATTTGTCTGGCTAGATTCAATGGTGGAATGATGCCATCCATCGTACGGCTCTTTGTTTGTACATTTATGGTCGACAACTTTCCATTTCCATCATCGATCCTATGAGGCTAACACCAAAGACCTCTATGTTTCCATAGAGGCCTTAGCCCTTGATCCATTCAATCAGACCTTGCAAGTTTAACTTGCTCAGTTCCATCAGCAGAAACAAGTTGCAGACAACTATGCTACCGGAGGTGCTTAGATCAAGGCCTGACTGCACTGGTTAAAAGTAAGAGATCAGGCCTCTAAAGAATTTTTTTCTAGTCTCCATGCACGTCAAACCAATGTGGGTATAACCAGGATCCAAGAGGGGTAGTCTCTCCTCACAGAGCTTCCTGATATCTTGCAAGCCTTTGTTCATCATTATGAACAAGTTTTTTCCACTTAGGGATCTTCACCTACCAGCAACCAAGCTCATGTGGATTGCATGGCTATGGTGCCTCAATGTGTTTCACCATCCCAGCGTGCTTTCTATGATCAGCTTCTTACCCTTCAAGATCTTTGGGAAGCTGTCTTTGCCATGGCTGAGGATAAAGATACGAGTTGTGATGGGTTTCCCTGTGAGTTTTATAAAACTCTCTGTGATGCCATCTATCCCGATCTTCATCAGGTTTATCTTGAAGCTTATCACTCCCAATCTTTATGCGATATTATCAATAAAGGCAAAATCAAATTTATCCCCAAAGTTGGGGATCATGAGGATATTTGCAATTGGCAGCCTATTACCCTGCTTAATGTCTCTTACAAGATCATTTCTAAGGCTCTGGCTCTTAATATTTGCCACATCCTCCCTCAAATTGTTAGGCCAGAGCAAACTGGCTTTATTCAATCAAGATATATTCTTGATAATATCGTAGTTGTTTGGGAAGGTATGGAATGGGCTTGAAAGTCTCAACAAAAGCTCTTTTTCTCAAAACTAATTTTGCTAAAGCTTATGATCGTATTGAATGGCCTTTTATTCTTTCTATGCTTCATGCTCTGGGTTTTGGCCCCAGATTTCTTCAATCTGTGTAGATTATTTTTCAAGATGCCTCTGCTTGGATCACCATTAATGGTAGATAGTCTTCCACCTTTGGGCTTTTTAGATCCATTCGGAAAGGATGTCCTCTTGATCCTGCCTTATATGTTCTTGCAATCGAAGGATTTGGCTATTTATTAGCTCATTCTATTTCTCTAGGCCATGTTCATGGGATTGCTTTACCCAACTCGACTCAGTAGTTGGTTAATGGCAATTTCGCTGATGATTCTTTTCTCACTCTTGCTGAGGATGAAGAGAATATCAAGGTAGCCTTGTAGTGTTTAGACACTTTCTATTTGGCTTTGGGCTATGTCATTCATTGTCATAAAACCTTGTGCTATAGACAGTCATCCATCCCGATCCATCCCAATTTTCCTAGTTTAGTTGGTCCAGGATCCAACATCGAGAAATATTTTGGTTTCTTGGTATACCCTTTGCTTTTCAAGCTACTTCTACTGATTTACAGAATGTTATTTTAGCTCAATTCAAAAAGAAGCTTACCTATTGGATTACCAAGCCACTCTCGCTCGCTAGTAAATTTTAGATCTTCTCTAAGGTCTTGGCTGCTACTCATGTTTACTATTCCTCCTGTTGGGCTCCTTACAAGGCCTTGTACGAGAAGCTTGAGAAATTGTTCAGGGATTTACTTTGGGCCTCTGGTGCAGATCACCATGGATTTCACAGAGTTGCCTGGGAATTTTGTTCTCCCCAGGGCCTCTAGTGGGCTTGGCTTACTTGATACCCAGAAGAAGGGCTTAGCCATTTGTGTGAAGTGGATTGTGCGTTGCCTCATTGGCAATGAGGCCTGGAAAGTTTTACTTCACCACTATATTTCTTCTGGGTACCCGTTGCACAAACTAGCTTGGAAAGGAATTAGCTTTCAAACCCTCTTGGTTATGAAACATCCTGATCAAATCCAGGGTACCTTTATTTCCAAAAGTATTTGGTGTGCCTAGGAGGTAGTTAAACCCTGGTTTCACTGGGTTAGTAATGGATTCCGTGATGGGCTTTCATTCAATCAGCAGAATATTTTGTGGTCCGCGCTCTTTGCCCAACAATGGTTTCCTTTGGCTAAAATTCAGGGGATTCGTGCTCTCTATTTTCACAAATGAGGCATTCAAACACCCAAGGATTTTTTTCTAGAGCTACCATGAGTCTCCCCTCTTGGGATGATTTTTGGGTTCAGTTCTGGCTCACTCACCCAGATCGTTAGACTTTTGATTTGCTTGTCTTAGCTATTCCGCCGCACCTCCTGCACAAACTTGGCATTCAATCAGTTAAACCTTGGTGGAAAGATTGGAAATGGTACCCAGATACACCATTTATCAACTATAAGCCCAAACTTGGATACTCATGGTTGGTGCCTCATTTCTCAATGGTTGAGTCTCTCAATCATTGTTGGCATCTCTCTTCCTCACAGAGCACTTGGAGCTGGCATTTTTGCACTATTTGGGATGTTATCACTGAACCCAAAATTGCTCACTTTGCTTGGTGTCTACTCTACCAAGGGTTACCCTTAGGAGCTTGGATTTGGCACTTAGGTGTGCCTGATCCTAAATGCCCTTTTTGTGGGCATTCTGAAACCATTATACATATTTTCTGGTTCTGTGGTCAAGCCCGGAATTACTGGAATTGGATTCACAGTTTTTTTATGCCTTTTCAGCCTGAACCTTTCTCTTGGCACATGGATTTTCTTGGTGACTCTCCCAGAATGCCTTCCCAGTTTACCCAGATTTGGCATGCTTTTAGGATGGAGATTTTGTTTTCCTTATGGAAAGACCACAATGCTGTTATTTTTTCTCATAGCTTTTTGGATACCAATGTTTCTCTCTATGCTAAGGCATGTTTATGTAATAATGTCATGATGCAGATTCAAGTTCAAGATGATAAGGTGGCCCTTGAGGTTTCCCACTTATAGGAATTACTACAACATTGGGGTAATGCCCCGTGTACTGTTGCTAGGGTGCCGCCAGATTCTCTCTCTACTAATCACATGCCTCCCCGGGGTCAGCGTCACAGCAAGAGTGCCTCTACAAGGCGTTCTAGAACACCACACTCTTAGCATCACCACTCAGTCTCTCCTCCTGGTAGGAGGGCCTCATTTTCTGGATGGCCTCCTGTGCTTTCCTTTACTGTTGCTCGGCCTTTGGCCACTATTCCTGGGTGGCCTCCCACCCCTTCTAATAAGATCCCCCATGTGGCCCTTGCAATTTCTCCCATGCGGGAGGAAGGAGAGATGGAGAGAAAAACTGAAGATGGGTGGTCACCTCCGGACCAGACCCCTAGATCCAATGTGTGGGTCAATCCACCAGATAAAGATCCTTCACCCTCTTCTTCTACTGCTCTTGTAGCTTGAGGGCTTTTCTTATAATGTTTTTCTTTTATAAATAGCTATTTTGTTCCGGCTTGATGCCAAGTGACTTTGCGGGGTGATTTTTATCCCTAAGGCTTTTTTTGTGAATATTGTACTTTGTTATACATATTAAAAGTAAAGGCCTCTATTCATCAAAAAAACAAAAACTATCCAAGATCTGAATCTACCCACAAATTACATAAGTTTATTCCTCTACATGAATATTATTATGTGGGGGTTGCGCTATACATGTCTTCTCTACTTCCTCAAGACTTCTCTGCAAAATGTCTAACAATGATGTTCATACATGTGTGAGAAACCTTGGGGAAATGTCTGGGGGACAAGAAGGTGGTTTGATTTAAGGAAGTTATGTAGCTTCCTTGGGATGGATTTCTCACACATGTGTAATAAATCCATTAGCACTAAAAAGGTTAGGAATTACCTTTTAAGTGGGATTAGTGGATGATTAAGTGAGAAGTTAGGTTTAGCAAGTGGGATAGGTAGGAGTATGGTACGAGTAGGGTAGGCTTCTAGGTTGGGTTTAGATTAGCATTCAAATTAGATTTGAATGAATCATAGTTTAGACTAATTTAGGACTGTGACGAAATTTTAATAAATATGATTTTATTAAAAAGGGTTTTTTATAAGGAAAATGTATTAAATTGAAATACATTGCAATAGTATTTAAATTACATTTCAAAACCAAGTAGGAAAAATATTTAATTGATTAAATTAAATAGTTAGATGAATATAAATAATTTATAGGAGTTATTAATTTAATTAATATTTTGGATGTCTACATTTCCCCTCTTTGATGTAGTGCTGCAAGTGGCATTGTGTCAAAGAAAAGAAAATAAGTTTCCCCAGAAGAATTTATGTGCCTAGGATTCATGCCAAAGTGATGACCGTGTGGGGTTGTGCCCACTTGAGAAAAGAACGCAACAAGGAAAGAGTTGTGGAATTCTCTCAAAAAAAGGACACAAAAAGGAAATAAAGAAGGGACTGAAAGATGGGTGTGGAGAATTGAAGAGATGGGGGGATATTGAATAAATATAGGCCTTTCCAAAAAGTAGAATGCACTCATGAGTCTAATGCAGCTAACGAGTCTTGGTGATTAAATTGTGTTAATGTTAAATATCACACCCTATTTTGATAATCCAAGAAGAGGTAAGAATTAGGTGTTATAAAACACAGATGACATGGTTCCTTTGCATGGACTAGACTTGTAATGCCCCGCCACGGAACCCAAAAGAACTTAACCTAAAACATGTTACTAAGTTTACAGAATGATTTTTTTTAAGAGTTTACAATTGATAATGAATAACAATGCAGAAGTAATATAACATAACACAATACATACTCATAAATGCAACTCATATACAAATTACAAATCTTGAGGGTTCCATGAAGTAGAATTATGTAAGTTAACTAATCTAATAAACATAATAAATAATATACAATATCCATAAATGCAAATGAATAATAATAACTTCATCTCATAAATGAAATCTAGAAGGAACTGATACCATAAGGAAATAGATAACGAACCAACACCCACTTCACAAGTCATAGGGTATGTAATAAATCTCAATAAAAAGTACAATATAATATCCCAAAACATCATAGCTGATACAATGATACAAGTAAACAACTTAAGAAAGATAAGAGGGAATCTGGAACAATGATGAACAAGAAGCTACAACTGCAACAAGGATCATCCAGGAAAAAGTCACGAATGTCAGATCTCAATGGTAATAAGAATCACTACCACCCAACCTCATGGAACTACAGGTCCACTCCCACCATGCTGAGAAGATAACATCCGACCCACACACACGGGGAACAACCAACAAGCAAGACTAATGCAAAGGTAAACTGGATAAAAAGGGAACAAGAAGATACCAAGGTTTAAAGCATAAACGATCAAGAGACCAAAGAAAGTATACCAAATACTCACGTAGGAAACTAGGACACATATATTGAAGTGTCATCACATAAGTCCACTCTTGAGTTATCCTAGTAGCCCCTCTGGACCCTTGTCCCCAAGTGACTCTATGTGGCTCAGTAATCCTTTCGTACATACAAGGATTCTAATCACGAAGACCTCAAACAAGAATCCCCTCTCTCACTCCCATCCTAGCCTGTACTAGCACTCAAGGCATGGGTGATGAAACATAATTATCTTATTAATATTTCTCCCATAATAGATTTATTAAGTTATCACTCTTTAGGTTAATTGCAATGAGTTACCCTAGTAGCCTCTTAGGGCCATGGCCCCCAATGCAAGCCACTTTCCCTCTATGCTCCTAGATAACCTACCCTAATTCTCCATCTCATAGGACTAAAAGAAGACAAAGCCAAAACCATAAAAGACTTCTCGTAAAGAATATAATAATGAAAGTCGTCAATGAAAATGCTGGAGCATAACAAAGAATAATACTTCCTATACAAAGATCTAGATTGTCCATCCCATAATGGACATCTCAAAAAAATACTCATATACATCACAAGATTGATGATCATAAAAACATCAATAGAGCCTATCTCCAACCAAGAAGTAACATAATCCACAAGGATCAACAATCAGAATGTAGAACCACCATAACAGTAGAAACAAGGCGAGTAAGATAATTATGACTCAAACAATAGCGGTCATCACCTTTTCATGGTTAAATAACATAATGATCAGAGACTCAGAGAACACACAACATAAACAACAGATGTATACAAAACAATACAAGAACCAATCGAGACATGAAAAGCTTATGAAATTATTACCATATAAGCAAAAAGTAAACAAATTTAAATCTATTATAAAAAAAAATATTCCAAGTCTCAAAAGATAAAATCCTACCAAGGGCATTACTCTACCAATATGGACAAATATACACCCATAAAACACCATGATATAAAGCACACATATAAATTATATTTAATATCTGATCAAATTCAATTACATAATATTATCATGTTATTAAATTAAATAATCTTAAATGATAAAAAACATAATTAATAATAGAAATATAAATTATTAGATTAAAAATTAATACTAATTCCATTTAAGATATTAATTCAACTCTATTTTAAATCACACATTAATATTTAATTCTCAATTTAATTTCATTTAATTATAACTCAAATTACAATTAAATAATAATTTAATTAAATATAATCCAAAATAAATTTAATTATAAATTAAACTAATTTAAATATGAAGTTAACTTATCAATGAATTAATTAATTTATTATTTATTTAAATAATAAATAAAACAAAACAAATTAACAACTACACTCTAATTGAAAGAAACTAAAGTTAAAGCTCAGTTATCTTAAAAAGAACCCCACTTATAAAAAATATGCATTGGGTGGGGTACGTGGCCCCCACTTGCCTTCTCCCTTGCTTAACTTAAAGTTAGGAATGGGAGTGTTTTTTTAATTAAAGCCATCCCTTTAAAAATAAAACTTATTTATTTGTTTTTTTTTTGTTTTTTTTTGGTTTTCTTATTTTTTTTTTTGTAGTGAAGTTTTTCTGTGTATTTTTTTTTGCTGGTGAAGTTTTTATTTATTTATTTTTATCTATTTTTTTAAACAAGAATACAAATAAATATATAGAAAAGCCTATATTTTAATTCTTCAAATTATTATTTTTTTCTTTTTATATAAAAAGAAAATCAGCAAGGACAAAAATATGAATATATTGATTTTCTTAAACAATTATTTTAACCAAATATTTCAAAACAATCTCTTTCAAATCTCTATGGTTCAGTATGGAGGGTTTTAACAGAATTTTTAATCAAACCCTAATTGAATCGATTTCAAGTTTTCTAATGTTCCAAGCACAACCTTCGACCATTTTGAATCACAAATCTAAAAACCTCATATCAATTTGAAACCACAATTTTCTTTAAACATAATTCCCAAAATGATATATATCAAAAGGCCTAATAAACTTTATAAAACCAGATGCATGCATATAATCCTAAATCTTACAAAGAATTAAAAATCAAACCCTCATTATTTTAATTTCATATTTTCCTAATTGTTTGCCTGAAATTTCTCAAGGAAGAACCTAGGATTTTAATAGATTCCATTTAAACACAATTTCTCTAAATTCAATGTAAAGGTTTACTAGATCTAAGTTTCCACTAGAATTTCACACAAAAGAAATCAAATAAATCTTTATTCCAATTTCTCCAAAATAAGCAAAAAATAAATCAATCTTTCACCAAAAATTTCACAACCAAGGCAAACCCAAATTCTACACAAAATCTGACAAACATGAGGTAGACAATCTTTTCAAAAGGAAAGATTTATAAAATCTTTCAAACCCTACCTCAATCCACCATCTGATAGAAGCCACGAGGGATAATCCAAAACCTTAGAAATTCTAAGCTTTCAACAATTCCCTCAATCCAAACTAGAGCCAAAAACCTATAAAATCTTTGCAACTTGTGTGTGCAGTAATGGCCAAAAGAATCCTAATAAAGAAAGCCTACTCAACCTAGGGGTTCCAAAGCTCATGCAATCCCTAAAAGAGATCTCAACTAAAACTCAAATCAGAACTCAACTTAAAATTGAGTGAAAAAGAATTAATTTAATTAATAATTAATAATTACATGTACTTCAAGTTTAGCCACTTAACTTTACTTTAAACTTTATATTTCAATTTTAATAAAAGAATGTGCAACTTTAATTGCATAATAATATTCAATTAATCAATAACATTTTTAGCATAATAATAACATGCAAATTGATAATTAAAATATCAATTCATTTATTATGCTTTTAAATCTAAATTTTGGATTTAATAATTAATTAAATCCTCTATTCCCAAAACTAGACTTTTGAGTTAAGTCTTTTAATTAACATATGTATTTAATTAATTTTCATTAATTAAATAACATCATATTTAATATTTCTAAAATAATAAGATTTAGTTATTTAATTATATAATTAATCTCATAAATCACTTAACCAGTAGCACCAAAATCACATCAAACCACATGAATAAACAACATGTTGACAAAACTAAAAAAATCTAAAATACCACAAACAAGCACAAAAGGAAAGGTTCACGAATGATGTCACCTTGAAGAATTTGGAAGGTAGAAAATAAGATATTTTTCCATTGTTTTAGGACAACAATGGCTTAAGTTGCAGGATTTAGACCTGTATGTTATCTCCCTTCTCTTACCATTGAGATACTGTGATAGAGCACACTCATCCTGACAATTCAGAGAAGTCAATGCCCAGAACTTGCAAACCTCCATCACAAAGTCAAGCATGTACATAATATATATAACAGACAATGAAAGGGATAGGTCGAATGTGTGGATCTCGCAATGCAAGTATCTACGTATCTGTCCTCTACCACATTAGACACTTCATACAGAAATTTAAGATAGACACGCCACAAATCAATATAAATAAATAAATATATATATATATATATATATATATATATGCCAACCATACACCTGCAAGTATGGGGTCAATAAAATCATCCTAACATATGCATAATCATCATGAAAATAACCAAAATATTCAGGCAACAATATTGAAAAGTAAATTATGGGTGGGCACTACAAGACTCATAGAATGAATAGGTAGAATTAGGAATATGGACGTAGATCATACGTAGGTGATGGAATTGATGCAGTGACACTCATAAGGAGACTGAGTACACATGAGGCATTTGGAGGGACTTGGTGGAAGTGTACTGAATCCTGCCCCTAGGAAGCCATGCATTATCACAACCATGTAATCAATAAAGATGCACCAAAACACTAAAAAACATATCGTACTGCAAATGATGCATGTATCAATAGGCACCATTCAAGACATAACAAGATATAGGAGATCAAGGTGGCTATGAATAGGTTTTGATTGACACAAAATGATAAAATCAAGAAAAAAGCCTCATGACCAAGTAGTCATTCAGTCCAAAGTTCTTTGCATGAACAAGATGGTGTGATGGAGGATATGATAAGCCGACATAGGAAGGATGCACCCTTATGGGCCAAGATTGGATTATCTGTCAAAAATGGGTATTCGCTGGCAGTAGCTATGGATAGAACAAGTAGCTAGGAAAGTCGATCTTTGAACTGATTTTATGAAAACAATTTGGAGTCACTGTGTCTAGGAAAATCTCATTGTGATGGGGTTAAGCTCAATGGATTGGGATGAAGAGATGGTATAACTAAGGTGGATCAAGATGAGGTGAAACTTGATTCAATGGGACGAGGGAGGATGGTGCTCAATTGCGAGAAACACTATGTTGTGTGGAGGAATGGAAATATGAATATGAAAGGTGGTGGATATGGACCAGCTTGCGAATTTGGAGTGTAACAATTTTTTTAGGATTTTTCTGAGATTTATGAATTTTTTAAGATATGTACAATTTTTTTTTTTTATTGTTTTAAAATTTTAAAATTTTTCTTGTACATTAAGAATGCGCGGGAAATATTTATTACAGTATTATATAATGAAAGGTTCTATATATACAAAGAAAAGGAAATGAGATAAGGAATGATATACAAATAATTGACGGCAAGCTCAGGAATTTAGGACAACAATCTGATTCTGTAATAGGTGCGTATGATCATGGAACACCTAGGGAATATGGTTTCTATGATGGGGACTTTATTGGTGACTGGGAAATGGGTGGGTGAGATGGATGGGGATGAGATTTTGATAGATATTGGAATGGTCCACTATGTGTGACATGTGTTTTCCAGGTTTTCATCACACGTACTTGTCCAATGTGCCAGATTGCCAAGTTTTCACCATTGGATGATTTATTTTACTTTTTCTTATGTTCTTGCCTTTTTTATTTTTTTGTTATCATCAAGGTTCCTATTTACCAGGTTCTCACCAAGACAATGATTTTTTCAGGACTTTTTAAATACTTTTTTTTTATGGATTTTTTTAGATAAGTGGGGTACACTACATGGATCAGGCATAGAACCACTTGAGGTGAAGGATGCTGAAGGGATCATTCAGGGGTTCAACCTATTGTGTAGACAATTGATATGCCTTGGAGCCAAAGTTTTCTATGACAATATATGGGCCCAACCAAGTGACCTCAAATTTGCCCTTATTTTCTCTATATGTTTGTACCTTTGATTCTCTTTAAGGACCAAATCCTCCACCTAGAATTGTCATGGGAATATTTTCTTGTTATAACTTCTCTTAAGCTCATTCTTGTAGACAATGAGGTGATCATAGGATTTTTTTATCTTCTCATCTAATAGATCTAATTGTGTGAGGTGCACCATGTGGTAGTCTTCATCTTTGATCAGGTTCTTGAGTGACACACGCATTGATGGAAGTTTTACCTTGATTGCTAAGACAAATTTCGCACCATACACTAGGGATTAGGGGGTGGTTCTTGTTCGAGTGTGATCAGAGGTACAATATGACCAGAGGGTGGGATTGATTTGGAGGTTCTAGTAATGACTAGAATCATTAAAAACTTTCTTGAGAATCTTTAGGAGGGTTTTATTAGTTGCCTCAGCTTGGTCATATCCTTGTGGGAAATATAGACTATAAAAGTGATGGTGGTTGTGGAATTGGTTGCACAAATCCTTCACGTGTTGGTTTTGAAAAGGCATACCATGACCTATGCAAATAGTGAAGGGAACTCTGAGTGGACAATGGTGTGGTAGATGATGAACTTGAATATTTGGACACTTGTTATGAGCGTGAGTGGGATTGCTTCAACCCATTTTGTGAATTATTCAATAGCATTGATCATGTACTTGTGTTCCTCTAAATATATGAGAGTGATATTACCAATGAGGTCGAAGCTCCAATATGGAAATGGCCATGGAGGTGCGATGATGGGGAGGTCACCTTGCTCTCCTAGACTCCTATTCTTCTCTAGGAATCTCGCCTTGGACCCAAACGATTTCTGGATCCTCTAGACTCACTCATGAGTCCCTTAAGGTCACTCACCGACCCTAACCAGAAGGATTTCTATATTCCCTCTCTCTAAGGTTTCCTGCCCACCGAAATGCTTTACTCCTCATCTCATCTTACTCTCCATGACTGAATCAGATC